>JAGGAQ010006070.1:0-45375 GCA_017657225.1 Termitomyces sp. T69sscA
TGGGGGAAGAGGTTGGAGCTTGCCACTCAGAGGCCTCCGGAAACGCTCCTTACCCCTGGAACCCGCGTTTACGTCGACCAAAGAAGTCAAATTGAAACCAATATATCTCGAATACACTCCCGGAAGCCTAATCACTGCTCCTAAGCCTAAAGATCCACTCACTGGGGACCTCGTGCCGTGGCAAGCTGATTGCTTGCCCGACGTCCCCAAAGGGTTACCCTTCGTTGATGCGCACGGACCAAGCGCATTCCGCGTGATTCTGCCGCCTTGTGCGTGTGCCCGGGGTGTTGAAATAGTCGCGCAAGTTAAACAGCATCGAAGTTCAATTCGGCCGCAGCACAGGTGAGCGCTTCAAGCCTCTCGCCCCATCACATTCTCATCATGTCTCACTCATCATTCAGTTCGGAGTAGCGCATCACTTCTTCATTTACTTCTCGTTAACTCCTCGCTACTCCTCTCGGTGAGACATTTATTGACGACGTTCTGATGAGGCAAAATCTCATCTCTCACCCCAGGTTCTCGAGCTCAAATTTATATTATACATATTTGATCAGAGCTCGAGATCTTGTAATGTAAGCTTTTATGTCGAGACTTGGTGTTTCGACTCTCACTTAATCTCATCTCATTCTTAGATCTATTGTCTTTGTAGTCATAGTTTCCTCATAAAACTTTTCGCGCTCCCACCCACCTCACCCTATGTTACAAATCGATATTTACATATTGCTTCTTTAATGTTGACTACTATATCTACTCTACTACGCAGCAGCCAGCGTCTCGTCGTTTTCTCCCCATACTTACCTCCGAAATACATGCATGGGCATGTGCATCAAATGCACATGCCCGGAATCGGGCTAAAAAACATCCGACTGGATAAGCCGCAGAGGAATGAGGAGCTCTTAATTGGAATCAACAAATTGAAACTCAGTTCCGGCTTGGGCGGCAAGGTGTGATGGTTACCAAATTAGGGAAATAAGCATGAATTGTAGCTACTTGTATATAATTACCCAGACAAACGTTATATTCCATGATATTCTACTCATAACTATATGTATACACAACCTTACATGAAGAGAGTGAGTGGAAGCCAGTCTACATTGAGATTTTGAAAAAGTGGCCGAATCACTTGAGGACCCTGAAAGTGGCTGAATCAACCATGGGGTATAGTATGGCCATCAAATCAAGTCAGAGAGGCATGTCTTTAGTGATAACGTGAATGCCAATCAAGTAGACACAGAGGGTGTTGGGCAAATGATAAGAAATAAAGCTTAATGTATAATAATTCTGCAATGTCTGGAATGGCCCTCAAGGTTGCTGAAGACTTGACTGGTGACCAAGTGTCCTGTGGATTTGATTCATTGCAAGTATTAGATGACCTTTGAAGAGTTCTGGGCAAACTTGGAGAGTTTTACAAGGTGTGTTTCATGCGATGTCCGTTTGTCTCCCAGTGAATTTTGTCATGTCGAGGAGAGAATAGACAGCCATTCAGGATTCTTCAAGTCCTTCAACGCCAAAGCCTTATCTGTTTAAGCCTCTTTGGGCTCCATGTATTGAGACATGGGAAAATCTCTTTTGGACTTTGTACAGTGTTCACACAAATGACTTGCATCTCTTGTAAAACATTGTATATCCCGCTGTTGGCAAAGTTTGCCGCTATAATCAAGTCATCCAAAGCCATCTTTGGGGCCCTGGCAATGGCAATCATGGGCCAACCATTGTATACCAATACGAGGCATCAAAATTATTGCGCAACTGAGCAGTCAGTCGGTCAGAGTTAAGCATATGATCTGTGTATCACCATGCCATCCACAATATTAAATTGTGAAAATCATTAGCCCTTCATCAGTCAGCTCCAACAAACAGATTATAAGGAAATACCAGGTACCCCGAGTATTGCAGTGGTTTGGGATCAGTAGGAAAGGAGATCAGTCACATATTCTTACCATATGCTTGGGCTGTGTTTCTGCAGAATTTTTATTGGCCAGATTTGGATCAAGGGAGAGGTCCCAGTCGATGTGTTATCCTTAGACATTACCATCTGTCTTCTGCTTGAACATGATCAGCGGCAGTCACTGTAGAGTCACATCCATGCTGTGCTGGCATTGCGGAAGTGAATCAATCAAAGAAGTCAAACAGGGATGTTCCATTGAACAGAATCTTTCCAGTGACAATAACACTACTTCTATCCAAGTGAAGAAGACAGATGTATTTCCAGAAAATGAGGTCCAAGAACACGTGACCCCAGAACTTCAGTGCTTGATGGCAAGTTGCATAACTTGTGATCTGGTCAAAAGTCCTTCTGCTATTGAGACTATCCCTCTAGAAACCAAATACATGGTTGTGAAAAGGGTCATCATTGTCATGTATTTGACTTCAAACATAGCCTTGATGGTAGCTTTGTTGTTGCCATGATATCAGGTTTGACACTAGCCCATCAAACACTCTCAATACTTTGTGGTGCTTGTCACAAAAGCTGATGTTCTCTTATGGACATAGATTATCTAGATATTTAACATATATCACATCAGCGATGTAATGTTCAAACATTAGAGCCACATACCAAGGCTTCATACATGCCACCATTATTTTTTGCAGCTTTTGTTTCCAGTGCAAGTTTTCAATAAGCTGTCATTCCTTCAGGTCCTGTACCTGTGCTTTAGACAGCAGGTAAGAATTTGTTGAAGTGTTTTACATCAATAGGGTCCAACAACTCATCCTGATATTTTAACTTGAAAACCTAGTCTTCAGTAGCTGACCTAATGACAGATGATAGTTGATCTATTTATGTAACATTTGCATCGATTCTCAGGTATTTTGGGAGATGGGCTCATTTGGCATCTTGGCATCAAACTCGCATATTGTTGGAAGGATTTTTTTTCTTGTAATTTAACATGACTAAATCAGAATTAAGTAGAGAACTTATGAAAGTGTACCCTCAAATATGAGTAGATGACCCTAATTCTAACTCTTTTTTAACTCCTCAAAGGCAAAATGTATTAGTTTCTGTCATGCCATCATCAGGATCAAAGTCTAAGACACCATGCAAACCTGCTCTAAAAGATGGTGACAAGGTAGGAATTGTTTTGAAGGCTATTAAGGATGTCAATATGACTCTTGCAAAATTTCTCAATGCTCTCTTCAAAAAAAGAAGATCTTCCTTTTGCCAAGTATGGCAGCTTTGGCAAACCAACAATACTTTGAAGGAACATGGTTCAAGCCTTTTTCAATGGCACATCAAAAGGTTATGCAGGACAGATTGTCAAATGCATGTATCAATATTGTCATGACCTGCCACATACCTCTGGTTCTGAGCCTCAGCCCTGAGGCTTCCACTTCCTCAATCAGCTCCATGGGGCCCTAGGAGCATGCACTATCCAGCCCACTATGTACATACTTGGCCATCACCACCACCCTCAGCATTCATCACCACCACTCCCAGCATCCATCACCACCACCTCTGGCATCCTCTTGGCCATCACTGTCCATTGCCCCACATAAGCACCAGCTCTGGCAATCTCTGGCACTTCTCCCAGCCCATACCAACATTTCTTCTGATCATCACCAAGCACCCATTATGCATCACAACCAATGCATCACATGCATCACCTCCAGTCCATAACTTACATATCATTCCATCTCCTCCACTTGACTCTTTGCCCTACCATCATTCTATGCATCCTCCCCACCCATGCTCCCAGAGCAACGCCTCTTCTTTTGGGAGCTTTCTTTGTGCTGCACAAGCACTGCCAACATCTGCACCAGCCTTGCACAATCCTCAGACCATATCTGGAGCTCTGACATCACAACTCATCACCATGGCACAGACCTGTAACCTGGAGCTCACCTACCACCAATATATAAGTATTGATGATGCCCAAAGAGTATGATTATATCTTGAACAATCTATGTTATCAAAAATGGCCTTTCTTGATTTCAAAGTACTTTGAATACCAGTGCTAATATGCACACTAGTTCCTCACCTCTTGCTTCCTCTGCCTGGTCATATCTGTACCTTACCACCTCTCAATCTTTTGAATAATTTACTTCCTCTGACACCTATTTGACTCCTTTGCCCATCTTTGACTTACCCAATCTTTACTACAATCTTTCCAACCACTCTTGTCTAATTTGAGACCTATTCCCACTTATGCCAGGGCTCACACCCCTAAGAGAAAAGGAGTACAAATCAAAAAGAAGTACAAGCTGGGAGTGCTTAAAACTAAGCTAGTCACCAGCAGTGTCTCAGAAGAGTTCAGAATAGAGAGGAAGATTCTTGGCAATCTGCTAGGCAACATGCTGCCATTAGATTCTGATCTACCACCATTTCAGCCCACAGGACACTTTACCAAGAAGAGGTACCAACAGTTCCTTAAGGATCACAACATGAGAGTTTTCATCAAGGCAGCATGACTTTATGGCCAAATAGAATAATGCCTTTTTTTTGAGATGACACAGAAAGAGGCAGCTTCAGAACTGACTTTCTCCTGCTTATGGTAATTTCTACTATTTCCCACATACCATGGACTGAACACAACAGACTCATACTACCTGGACTAGAGGCAGAAGTTTGCCAGATAATTTGCAAAAAGATCAAAGCTGGCATCTATGAGTCATCCAATAAGTGCTTACTGCTCATGTGGGTTTTATGTCCTCAGGAAAAATAGTGAACTTCATATTGTGCACAGCTTGGAACCACTTCGAATAGAATAATTTTATGGCACTTTGGTGTGCCTCCTTTTTTCAACCATATAATTGAATCTTTTGCTGGAAGAATCTGTGGTGCTATTCTGGATTATATGTTGGCTATGACAAACAATTTATTCACCAATAACATCACTTACATTCTACAACCTGAAATACCTGAATTCATAATATGCTTCATTGATAGTGTAGGTGCTAAAGAACTAAAGAGATAGCAATTTATAAATAGTATTGGCTCTGAGCCCTGGCTCCAAGGCTCCTACCTTTCCAAACCAGCTCCATAGTGCTGCAAGAGCACGCACCACCCAGATTGCTACACACATGGCCATCACCACCACTTTTGGCACCCATCACTGCTACCTCCAGCATCCCCTCAGCCATTACCACCCATCAATGCCATATCGGCATCAGCCTTGGCAATTTCCAGTGCTTTCTCTAGCCCATACTAACACTTTCCCTGGCTTTCACTGAGCATCCATTATGCATTATAACCAATGGATCACTTGCATGACTCCTGGTTCAACATTTGTGTACTATACCACCTTTTCCACTAGACTCCTTGCCCCATTGTCATTCCATAGACTCATGCTCCCAAAGTAATGCCCTTCCTTTGGAGGCTTTCTTTGCATCACACAACATCTGCAATGGCCTTGCACAATCCCTGAACCATACTTGGAGCCCTGGCTAGGGCATAGACCTGTAGTCTAGAGCTCACCTACTACCACCAGTATATAAGGTGTAGTGTAGCACTTGGTACAGTAGTCTTGATATTGCCATACTTTTTATCTCTGTTTGCATCAATGTCTCTGATTCTAATTCTCATAGTTTTGACTTTCTCTACTTCATCTCATATGGCTTGTCTTATTTTATTTCTCACTTGTTTTGTATTTTCTGGCTACTCTTGTCTCTACTCATTTTGTCTTCCATTCAATCTATTCATTCCATATTGAATCTCTAACTTTTTCTCTGTTCAGTGTCTCATCTCTGATCCAACTCTCCATTTTATTCTTCATTCATCTCTTGCCTCAACTTTTTTCATTCCTGGCTTGGCTAAACCTCCATGATCTTAGGACTCACTTGTTCCAGCTACTCACCCTGGCTCATTGATCTCCACCTCATAACTTGCTGCCAACCCCAGCACTTGTCCTTTGATTCCTTACACACTCCTGGCACTTGCTCCTTATACCCACTACCCCAGACCTGACTGGCACTTTTGCTCATAGTTGTCTTGCATCCTTGGCCTCATCTCTTGGTCTCCTATGCTCTGTGCTTGTCAACAGTATTTACTGTGCACATGGTACATTGTGTCCACCTAGTAAGAAATCACTCAGTAGTCTGAGCCCCCATGATCAGTGAAATCTAACAGATCATCTGCCAAGCACCCTGACAATCCCAGCATCTGCTTAGCACTTTGGGACTTCTTTCAGTTACTTTGTTGGGTTCTTCAACATATGAAGTACTGTGGAGGCACTTTTTCAGGACACAAGTTGGTCCTATGCACTCTATGCTTCAAGATCCTAGACCATCTGTACTCCAGAAGGTTGTGTACTTGATGAATATAGCTTAGCACTCTTGGAAAGGTGGGGCATTTGCCATGATCTGTCAGAGGTACATGCTGGGAACTGTAAGTGTGCTCTGGATATCTATATAGAAGTTTGCCCATCATGCTCATCACCTCACTGATCTTACCCATGCCCACAAAGCTTTGAAGTTTAGACTTGCCCAGGTCAGTGCCCAATGCACTAAGCCTCTGGTATCTATTGACTACAATTCACTCAACCCTGTCATTCTTGCTGTCAACACCTCCTATATTGCCATAGAATTCTATCTCTGTCAGTGTCTTAGCAACAATTGCAAACTGCTTTAGATCATTACTCTAATGACTACAAATTCCACTACAATCAGCTCAAAGTGAAACTTTACTGTCACAACCTGCCATCCACCCCCAGTACTCAGCCCTGGCCCTGGGACTCCCACCTCCCCAAACCAGCCCCATCATGCCTTAGGATCAGGCCGCTACCCAACCAACCCCCTTAGCAGCTTTCACTACCACCCTTGGCAATCTCTAGCCATCACTGCCCATTGCTGCCACCAGCCACTGCCATCCTTGGCACCCCTTAGCCATCATTGCTCACAGCTGCCACATCAATGCTGGCCCTGGCACTTCCTCTGACCCATGCCAAGACCTCTCCTAGCTCCTATTGAGGCACCTATTATGCATCACAACCACACATCATCTCTAGTCTGACCTTCATGCCCCATGCTCCCTTCTCATTCACCTCCTTGCCTCATCAACATTCCATGCCTTCTGTGCTCCCAAAGCAAGGCCCTTCCTTTGGGAGCTTTCTTTGCGCTGCACAATCTACATCAACACCTGCTGCCGCCTTGCACAATCCTTTGGCTTCATCAAGAGCCTTGGTGCTGCAGCTCATCACTGGGGCCTGGACCTATGCTCTGGGGACTACCCCCTGACTCTTGTATATAAGTCATAGTATAGTATCTGGTACAGTAGTCTTGATATTGCCATTGTGTCTTGTGTCTTGGTTTCCTAGTTTTGACTTTATTTTGTTTTGTCTCATTTTGTACTCATCTCCTATCATGTTGTTTTGTGCTCATCTCCTATTGTCTTGTGTCTCTCATCTCTATTTGTCTTGTACTCTACTCAATCTACTCCCTGCTTCTTTCTCTCTCTGCTTCAAGTCTCTAAGTTCTTTTCCTCTCTCTTGTTCCCAGCCTTAGGTTCTTCCCATCCTCCTTCATCTCTCACCTTGACTCTTTCCTTTTTCAGCTCAGCTAAATCTCCATGCTCTTATCTCTGACCCTGGGACTTGTTAAGTCCCATTAGCTTGCCTGGCTCTTGTATCACCAATCCTGAGACTCACTCACTTCTCTGGTGCTCGTTTTCCATCCTTTCTTCACACTCTGGCACTCTCACCTTTAGCCTTGGCATGACTAGTACTCCTGCTTGCTTGCTACTCACACCCTCAGTCCTGCCCTTGGTCTTACACACCCTGCACTCATCAACAGTACCCATTATGCACTTAGGCATTGTGTTCACTACATAAGGATTTGTCCAGTGATCTGAGTCTCTGTGGTCAGCAGAACCTGACATTTATAGAAGATGTATCTCATTAGCATCAGAAACCTTATAGTAAAAGTGTACACTAGATACATCAAGGGAATGCTCTAGAACTTGGACATTTAACTATCAGCAAATATGAACAGATGGGTAGTTGCCATCCTTATATTCCACTTGAATTGGTACATGTGAAGGGCACTTTCCATGGGCCTAATGGACTTTTAGGTGACCAAGACAATCTGGCAACCCAGTACCTGACCTTGGTGACAAAAAAGACTTTAGGAACTGGATTGACAGACTTCACAGCTTCATGTACCTGATCCAACTTCCCATCCACTTGTTATGACTCAACAATTCCACAAGTATCTTATTTCACCCCATCATATTATATACACCCACATCCTTTTTTGCTCTTAATACATTTTACACCAAGGACCTTACTACTTTCACTTAACAGATGTCAGTACAAAGTACAAGTAGTCAAGGAACCCCAAAAATTATGTGAGGATAGCAAAAATCTCACCTATGATGAGTAAGGCCCTTGCAGGTTTGTATTCAACAGGTTGCTATACATGGGAATTGTTTATGACTTGCTACAGTATATGTCATGGTTGTGTGGCTGCCATAGCCTACCTATTGTTACTCACTCGCATAAATATGGACATTTGCAGTAGTGCACCCTCAGTCAATCATATTGAACTGAGGGTGAGTAGCATTTAAACATCATAGATATTTATCTCAAACTGACAATCACCTACCTAGACTATAGATTACTTATGTCTGTGTCAGGTAGATAACCTCAGTCAATCATATTGAACTGATGACTATAGATTACTTATGTCTGTGTCAGGTTCTAACAACCTATGATGCTGTGTCCAGAAAAGTGCTAAGACCATCAAGGAAGACTATTGCTTAGACTTGTTATGCCAATGGATAGATGACCTCAAGCATCCTACACTGTAAGGGCGACCTCTGGGAGTTGCAGCTCAATCACACAACTAGCAGAGGAAAATCCAAAGTTGTATTAGACCTGGTAATCAATGATACAATGGTAACTAATCACCTAGCAGAGGAAAATCCAAAGAGAACAAGTCTAAGAATTCCCCACTGCTTGGTGCAGTGCATCAGCAGGTGGCAGAGGCATGGAAACAACTATACAGTGACCAGAGCTAACCTTAACCTTGGATAATGTTCAAACAAGAAGAACGGGAAGTTCTGAGGATTTTCTAAAAAAGAAATGACCTCCAGAGATCTCCAGAGGTCTAGAATGAGCCTCAGGGGTCCCAGAGAGGGGCATAGGATGTGCCCAAAAATGGAAGTCAAATAGAAGTCCCCTGACATACACAGTTATTAGATGATGAGTATAATCCTTCATATACTATGCTAAGCAACAATCAGCTTTAGCACTGCAATGAGGATGGTGTGCATAAACTGATGGTCAAGAAAGATGGTCATCTACACATCCTATGTGCCATGCACAACAAGTTAGGACACCATGGTGTCTGTCAGGTTCCACTAACCACTGGAGCTCAGATCACTGAGCAAATCCTTATGTGGCAAACACAATGACTAAGTGCACAACAAGTACTTCAATGAGCATGGAGCATGTGAAACCAGAGGTGGCACTGAGGGTGCAAGTGGTGAGTGAGCACAGAGCGCCAGTCACACTGGAGCTGAGGGTGAGAGTGCTGGAGTATGGAGGAAGAGTGGAAGATGAGAACCAGAGAGCCAAGTGAGTCTCAGAGTTGGTAATTAAAGGACCAAGTGAGCTAAGGGGGACTTAGTGAGTCCCAGGATTAGAGATAGGGGCATAGAGATCTAGCTAAGCCAAAAAAGAAAAGAGTCAAGGTGAGAGACAAATGGAATGAGAAAAAGACTAAGGCAGGAAATAAGAGAGGAAGGAAAAGAACTTAGAGACTTGAGGCAAAGAGAGAAAGAAGCAGAGAATAGATTGAGAGAAGTACAAGACAAACAGAGACAAGAGACATGAGACAATATGAGATGAGTACAAAATGAGACAAAAATGAGATAGCATCAAAAAGAAGAGACCAGAACACAGAACATGAGAGAAATGAGACAAGATGCAAAACATAATTATGACTGTACCAGATGCTACATTATAACTTATATACAAGAGGGAGTAGGTAGGCCCTGGAGCATAGGTCCAGGCTCTGGTGACAAATCACAGTGCCAGGGCTCTTGATGAAGCCCAGAAATTGTGCAAAGCAATGGTAGGTGTCAATGTAGGTTGTGCAGTGCAAAGAAAGCTCCCAAAGGAAGGGTGTTGCTCTAGGAAAATGAGAGGCATGGAATGTCAATGAGGCGAGGAGGAAAGTGAGAGGAAGCATGGGGCATAGAAGTCAGACTAGAGGTGATGCAGGGCCATGATGCATGATGGGCACCTTAGTAGGAGCTAGAGGAGGCCTTTGCATAGGCCAGGAGGAAGTATCAAAGATTACTGAGGCCAGTGCTGATGTGGTGGCTGTGGAGTGATGGCTGAGGGGTGCCAAGGGTGGCATTGGCTGGTGGCAGTGATGGCTGGTGATGGTTAAGAGGCTGCTGGGAGTGGCAATGATGGCTGCTGAGAAGTTGGCCATGTAATAGTCTGGGCCCAGGAGGTTGTGGGGCTGGTTTAAGGAGGCGGGGATTGTGAGACTAGGGCTGAGTGAGCGGCAGGTTGTGACAGTCTCCATGCAACTTGGACAACTTTGCTTAAATACTTTTAGTGGCCCTAGGCACAAGCTGGTATAGCATGGTATGTTAAGACATGTGTGTGCATGTGGCTTATGCCTTTTTATTCAATGAGTCTTACATGGGTTTTTTATATGTTCTTGCTATACTATATTTAGGATTGATTTATGGACCAATCTATACTCTGGCCAGACACCTTTTCAAGTGTCCAGTTATGCCCCATAGCCACTTTACTACAGTTAGATCACCAGTGTTTATACAGCCCTTGATTTTAAACCTTGATTATGTACGCTTATCATGCCGTCCCCTCCATTTTGATTGTTGCGCTTGTTAAGGTGCGCCAGATGGTAATCCAACAGGTCCCACCAACACTAAACATCCCCATGCCCAAAGCCAGTTTACTAATCACACTCTTGTTATATGTGCAGCCAAATAGACTGCTGTTCTTTGCTAACTCCATCCCCCTAGTACTTCTTAGTATAGCAAACCTTCAACTTCCAATCACACTGTTTTGCTGATACAAATCTGAGGCCCACTGTTCTAATGGTTGATGGGCTTGTTTGGACTGCTGAGCTACTTGCTGATGCATTGGTTTCATATGATTGTCTCTGGCCCTCCCTATTTTCCTAGATGCTAGGCTTCCAGCTTGCATCCTCTCCACTTGCAGGAGCACATGCCCCCATTCTGGACCACAGTGGTGCCAACTGAGCTACTGTGGCCAGTCAAGATATGTCATCTTTGTCAGGCCTAGCAAATGAACCAACTACTCATCTCATCAACTGTTGCTATGCTCACTTCCCTATTTAGCAAAATTTACATTGACACCATGCACATGCCTAAATGGAAACACTTCAAATACATTATACAAGGATGGTGCTTGCTAGTCCATTGGCCAGAGTTCCACATGCTTATAAGAAAGAATACAGATGCTACCGCCAAGTAGTTATTTGAGAATGTTATCTGTTGCTAAGAGAAATAGTCACTGATAATGATGCACCCATCATTAAGACCCTAATTTACCTCACCAAGACATACAATATATACCACATACACATTTTGCACTATTACAAACACACTAACAGACTGATGAAGTGACCTCATTTTGATGTATACTAAGCGCTCTTTAAAGCAGTTGATTGTGACAAGGCTAGATAGAGTGAGGCTACTTACTCTGTCTTTTAATCTGAAAGGATAACTATACACAAATGCATGGGGCGCTCACCATACTATGCAGCCATAGATACTCATCCCTTGTTACCAGCCAACATTGTTGAAGCCACTTATCTTTAGCCCACACTCAATAGTCTTCTTTCCACTACTGACAAAGTCACTAGGTGTGCTATTGACCCTAAGAGGACTTGATGTGCCTTCACAAGACCATCTCCAGTGCCAGGCATAAAGTGGTGCTAATGTTTGAGACTGACCATAGTGCTGCCATCCAGAGTTACAACTTCAAACAGAGAGCTCTGGTACTTATGCATAACTCCTAAATAAGAACCACCCATAACAAGAAAATATGCTCACAATACCTTGATTCCTTGGTGATTATATTACACAATCGGGAAGGCACCAATGTCCTTTGTGAATTGGATGGTTCCATACTATACAGACCAGTTGCCATGTTCTGCCTACTTCCTTATTTGGAATGGAAACACATTGATCTGCCACTGAGTGCCTTGGACATTGATACCATCAAACTGAGAGAATTTGAGAAAACTGACTTATTAGACAATGAAGATTTGCCAGCAATAGAAGAAGGAGAAGACAAGTAGCACTAGCAGCAATAACATGCTAAGCCATTTTTCTATTATACAATACTATTTCAATTTTGACCTTATATCAATACAGATAATTCTTACTTCATTCATTTCTCTTTTGAAGTCACAGCACCAAGAGTGCTTAGTGCCCAGTGCCTTGTGCAAGCCTGCACCAAAGGAGTTTCTGCTATGATGACTTACTAAGCATTCTCCAAAGGCCTGTAAGGGGAATGCTTACATTTGTGGAACTCCTTCCACAGAGCTAGCAAGCGCCAGTGACAAGTGGGAGTCAAGCAGGCACAGAGGCAGGCGAGAGTCAGACAAGGGACTAGCAGAGCTTAACCAAGTGGTCAGACATTGCTAGAGAGCTTACAGTTAATTCTGTTCAGCCTGGAAATATCCTATCCACAGGCTGCCTATATATACTACATTGGTGGCTGTGCAGTTACTAATACTGTTTAACTAATTGGGCCCTGGTATGTAATGAAGTATGACTAACAATAATTGATGCTGAGTAAAGTCCATGCATATGACTCATCAAGGCTGACTAATAGAAGAATGAAGGGGATAGGGCAGGCTGAGCAGTCATTCAGATGTGCTAAGAGTGGGTGCGTCCTTGGACTAAGCTCAGGGTAAACTTGGACACAGTCTAGAAACCAGTCTCCTGACAAGGCCAGCAATAGGAATATATCTCAGACTACTTGGTAAGTTACTTTATTACTTTCATTACTTATCTTTCACTTACTATACTATAGACTTTGCTTCTTGCATACCACTCAACCACTTACTTGGTCTTTCACTACTTCAAACTATTCCAAAATGAGATGTCACATTTTTTGCTTCAACTACTATATAATATTTTGCACACTGAAAATTCCAAAATTTTATAACAAAATTTACTGGCAGGATATTGCCTTCCTGGATGTTATTAACCTCCTGCCAATCCAAGGTGCTAGTGATATCTGCTTGATAATTGCAAAGTGTGTTCAGGCTCCATGTCAAGGTCAAATACCTCAGGCACAACTCCATTAAGTCTGCCCTTACTGCCTCTTGCTTTCAATACCAACACTCTCTCCATCTGTCCCACTCACATGCCAACACTCTCTCCATTTGAGCAGCCTATGCCTTCATCCTCTCCAACACCTCCTCAATGTGAAGGAGCACCACCAAATACACTAAATTCTCCTCCAACCACTCAAAGGTATTGCCTGTCATCTTTAGCACCAGAGAAGATGTCCACTGCAAGTCATATTAGGAAAAAACACTAAGTGTTCATGCTAAAAGTAAAAGGAAATGCCCTTGCTTGCATCTGTTGCCTGGTTCCCAGCTGTCAGGTCCATTGCCCAATGACATGTTGCAAGTAGCAGGGTGCTTGACATTCTACTCCAGCATCCACCTACAGTCAGGTAACTGGAGCCCTCAAGGCTCCACATCGCCCAACACCTTCTTGCCCTCATTCACTGTCTTCTTTTCTTCCTGCCTATCTTCAGTTGACATCTCCATGTCAGGAGTCCTAACATTGCTTGGCACTCCTGGTTGCCAATTGTATTCCTTCTTGCACTCTAGTATTGCTTTACTAGTTTTTACTGCCAACACCAGTTGGCATGTCTCATCATTTTCATTGTCTTCATCATTATCCTCCTCTTTCTTGGCCTTAGAGGTTGCTAAGCATACCTTCCTCTTCCCCTTGCCCCTTGTTATCATGAGCAGAGAACTCTTTTACTTGCCTTTGCCACAGCTCCTTTTCTTAGCATGTCAGCAGCACCAAACCTGCTGATAGCAACCAACTTGCCACTAGCCTCTGCTTTCTGCACCTTCTCCACCACAGCCTGTGCCCTCTTCATCAAGATTGCCCAGTGAGAATTCTTCTCCATCAAGAGGTCAAGGGCATCTCCATGCTTATATGTCTTAGTGCCATCTAGCATATACAGCCTCTTAAGGGCTATGCATTAGAATCATGGAGGGGTGCCAATGGGGTACTAACATGCCTCTGAGCCATTGTCCACCCAGCATTTCTTGCACTAAGTCAAAGAGAAGTCAATTAAGTTAAATGCTAAGAAACTCAAAAATACTGCCACTTACCACTCCCTGCTCTTCCTTGAATGCTTGGCACATTACCAAGTCCATAGTTGCTTTTTCTTTTGTCTCTTTCAAAACTACTCCTGCCTCCAACCCTGTGTCCACTACTATTTTTAGGCACCTAGAAACTAGCAGGGTCACCAACTCCTTATCAGAGAATTCTGATTGGGTCAGCACTTAGCACTAAGTGTTAGCACAGTAAAAGTAAAAGATCTTTGAGTTGGTGCTCACCTTGTACCTTGGCACCTTTGCCTTGCACCTTCTGCGCTTGGAAGCTGGCTTGATGAGGGATAATAACTTCTTCACAGACAATGCCAGCCCTTTGGTGCCATCTATGGAAGCCTTTAATGTTGCTGGCCCCAAGCAACATCAGCCAAGTTTCCTCATGCCTTGTTCTTAGTGCCTTCCTCCTCTTCCTTGTTTTCTGTGGCCTCTCTGATGCCAGCACCCTCAAGTGCCAACCCCTCCAGCTCTTTGGCAATCTTCTGCTCTGCATCCACTAGTGACTCCTGCACAACCTCTTCCAAGAACTTATCATCCTGGTGCTGAGTGTCCTGTTCAACTAAAACCACAATGACTCCCTTCTTGCTATGAGGAGACAGATCAGACCAAAGCTGAATAAAAGAAAATCAGTGAAATTTACTTACTTCCTTAGCACTGAACTTACCATTATTGGTGCCTAACTAAAGAGGATTGCCTCTAGCTTGTCCTCAAAAGATAAGGCAGGAAGCACTTAGTGATATCTTCTCAATGTGGTGTTAGCAAGAAAGGAGAAAGACACATACAAAGTCAGCAACAAAAGATACCACTCAGCACCAGCATTATTCTAAAACCTCATACAACACCATTCTGGCCATTGATCCCCTGCATTGCCTTCCATTTTTGATACAGATGCATCATCCCTTCCACTTTGCTTTGAGGCACTTTAGCACTAGAACATTGGCACATGTGATAAAAGCAGAGGCTGCTAGAAGTGCATTGATAGAAGGGAAAGTGGGGGTAAACATTGGCAAGGAGGGAAAAGTGTAAATTTCACAGAGTATCAAAATGACTGCTAACCTTCTATATGCCAACTCTTTGCACATGGACCATTATCATATGAACTCTTGACATGCAATTGCTAGGAGTTGACTAAGGACAGTCAATTTTTCAGTTGAGGGGAGATGATGAGCCCACATTGTATTGTAAGGAGTACTAACACAATTATTGGCACAGGCTTGTGGACTAGTGGTTAGAGTGTTCATGGTCTGCCTAGTGCCCTTACAAGGCCTGAGGCTTGAATCCTGCAAAAAGCCTTCCATATTCTTGTTATATATTCTTGTTCTGCTGAGTTTGTTAATTATTTATTTCTTGATTTTTCTTAATTGCTGTGGATTGATTAACACTGCTGCAGCACTCTAGCAACCACCATCATTTTGATGATGGTGACATTTTTGTGATTTTACTTTACTTTTTGACATTTTTAACATGACAGACACAGCTTAACTAGCACTGCTTGTTAGAGGGGGACTTCTATTTTGATCCACACCAACTTCTCCTCAATTTGCCCCTCTATACTTCAGTCCACCCTCTGTGCCACTCTCCAGGACCCCTGGGGCTTGCCCTAAACCCTTGGAGATTTTGAAGATTTCTGGACATCTTTTTTTTAAAAAAAAATCTCCAGAACTCTCTGCATTTTCTGTTGGAGCATCATCTAAGATAAAGGGTTAGCTCTGGTCAACTATACAGTTGTTTTCATGCCTCTGCCACCTGTTGATGCACTGCGCCCAGCAGCAAAAATCCTGATACTTGTTCACTTTCCTGCCAGATGATTAGTTATCATTGTATTGTCAATTACTGTTTCTAATATATCTTTGAATTCCTCTCTGCTAGTTGTATGACTGAACCACAACTTTCAAAGGTCATCCTTACACCACTATGTGGTGCCAACGACTGACTTGACCTTTTGCTATATGAAAAATTATTAGTCAGTATTTGCTTAATTGGTTCATCACTTTGGTAATCAAGGGTCACCAATGGTAAACTTGCTTACTAGGGTTACATTGTTAATGAAGCATATTATGAATTCAGGTATTTCAGGTTGTAGGATGTAAGTGATGTCATTGTTGAATAGATTATTTGTCATAGCCAACATAGAGATTCTGTTATGACCCACTATTGACCTTTGGTACTCAGCACCAGCCTTAGGACTCCCACCTCCCCAAACCAGCCTTCACAATGTCCTGGGCCCAGTTTGCTACCTGACTAACTACCTCAGCAGCCCTTGGCCATCACCACCCATCACCGCCACCAGCCACTGTTACCCCCAACACCCCTTAGCCATTACTGCCCATGGCCACTACATCAGTGCTAGCCTCAGCTATTTTCAGCACTTCCTCTAGCCACAACTGCCACATTAGTGCTTGCCTTGGCAATCCCTAGTGCTTTTCTCAGCCTATGCCAAGGCCTCCCCTGGCTCCTACCAAGATGCCCATCATGCATTACAAACACGCATCACCTTTGGTTTGGCCTCTGCATACCATGCTTCATCTCTGCTCACCTCCTCACCTTGTTGCCATTCCATGCTTCCATGCTCCCAAAGCAAGACCTTCTTTTGGGAGCTTCCTTTACACTGCATAACATGCATCAACCACCGCTGCCATCTTGCATAATCTGTCAGGGGACTTCCATTCAACTTCCATTGTTGGCACGTCACTGCACTCCACCCACATCCTATGCCACTTTTCAGGACCCTTGGAGCTCATTCTAGACCCCCAGGGCTTGTTTTGGACCCCTGGAAATTGCCAAAGGTCATTTTCTTATTAAAAAACCCCCAGAATTTTCTGCACTCTCTGTTCGAGCATTATTTAAAATTAAGGTTAGCTCTGGTCATCTGTACAGTTGTTCTCATGCCTCCACCACCCACTGATGCACCACATCAAGCAGCAGAGATCCTTACACTTGTTCTATTTGGATTTCTCTCTGCTAGGTGATTATTTACCATTGTATTGTTGATTATCATTCCTAATATAACTTTGGATTTTCCTCTGCTAATTGTGTGATTGAGCCACAGCTTTTGGAGGTTGCCCTTACAGCAGAACAAATTTCTTAACTCTGGTCTGTAAGCCTCTCATAGTCTACCAGGATTTTCTGGCCCCTATTTGTTGCTTCTCCACCAAGCTTAAACACCTGCAGAAATCTATGTTTTAGCTTGCCAACCTAGACACTCCTCTAGATGCCCCAGCTTGTCAGGATGAGGCCTGAACTTGCCTGCTACACCTAGAGATGCAGGTGCAACTGACCCAAGCTTCTTTCATCCACTAAACAATTGAGCTCTCCACTCTCTGCCAAATCACCAATCACATTTCCCAGTCCCTCCAGGCACTACTAGAGCACCTACCCCCTATCACTGCACCACCTCCAATAGCAGAGCTCTCTCTGGCAGCCTTAGCAGTCCCACCAGTAGCCCTAGCAGCCCTGGCAAATCCTTGAGCACAGATACAATGACCATGCAGCCGCTCTCTAAGCCTATTCCAATGTTCAACATCGGTGGAACACTTAATGAAGCTAGTGCAATCAGCTCCATTGTAGACCTAGTCCTCTGCTATCAGACTCATGCTGAGCATGCAGTCTTTGCAGTCACTAGTCTAGGCAAGCAAGACATGATTCTTAGCTTCACCTGGCTCCAGGTGTCAGGGGACTTCCATTCGATTTCCATTCCTGTTCAAACATTATCCAAGGCTAAGGTTAGCTCTGGTCATCTGTACAGTTGTTCCCATGCCTCTGCTGCCCGCTGATGCACCGCACCAAGCAGCGGGGAATCCTTAGACTTATTCTCTTTGGATTTCCCTCTGCTAGGTGATTAGTATCATTGTATCATTGATTACCCTGTCTAATACAACTTTGGATTTTTCTCTGCTAGTTGTGTG
Organism: Termitomyces sp. T69sscA; assembly: GCA_017657225.1. Taxonomy (NCBI): domain Eukaryota; kingdom Fungi; phylum Basidiomycota; class Agaricomycetes; order Agaricales; family Lyophyllaceae; genus Termitomyces; species Termitomyces sp. T69sscA. Next base: position 18,213 of record JAGGAQ010006070.1, read on the forward strand.
ATTGAGCCGCAACTCCTGGAGGTCGCCCTTACACCAGGAGTACAATCCAGAAGTAGACTGGGCCCAGGGCAAGGTAACAATGAGCCAATGCCCTCAGAGGTGCTCCACCTGCACAACCAAAGTCAAGAAAGAGCACCAGGCAGCATGAGAGTGTGCAGCCATCTGGGCTTTCTGTGCAGGCCACCTTCCCTTTGCAGACCTCAACCTCCTAGGCCCCCCACTCCTGGCATTTCCCCATAGAGAGGCCCTCTATGAGGACAACCAAAGCAGTAGCAGAGCACAGGAGGAAGAGCTGGGAGGGGAGTTCTATGGCATCTATCACCTAGAGTTTCCAAACAAGGCAGTAAAAGTTGGGGACCAGATCTATGCAACCACCCTGTGCTTGCCACTATCTATTGAGAAGATTTGGGCAAGCCAGACCACCTTTCAGCAGTTAGCTCAGGTGTTTGCCACCAACTCTCTGCCTTGAGCATTCTGGGATGTGGTGCCCCAGTATCTCCACAGCTTTGAGGATGTGTTCTCTAAGGCCTCTTTCAACTTATTCTCAGAGCGCAAACAGTGAGACTATGCCATTGAACTGATGTCAGACTCTAAACCCTCCAGCTGTAAAGTTTATCCAGTAGCACCTAAGGAACAAAACAAGCTTGATGCCTTCCTTCAGGAGAACCTGGACTCTGGTCACATCCATCCTTCCAAGTTGCCAATGGCCTCTTTGGTTTTCTTCATCAAAAAGAAGGATGGTTTGCTCCAGCTGGTCCAGAACTACCAGGTTTTTAATGTCATGATGATGAAGAATTGTTACCCCCTCCTCATCTCTGAGCTCATTAAGAACCTCTAGAGGGCACGGTACTTTACCAAACTAGATGTCTGGTGAAGTTATAACAATGTGCACATTTAGAAAGGAGACAAGTGGAAGGCTGCCTTTCATACTAACTGGGGGCTATTCAAACCACTCATCATGTTCTTTGGATTCACCAATAGCCTGGCCACCTTCCAGACAATGATGAACAACATCTTTGACAACATCCTCATCTACACTAAAATGCTTGAGGAGCACTGTCAGGTCATGCATGTTGTCTTAGAACACCTCCACCAGCACCAGCTTTACCTCAAAGTGGAAAAGTGCGAGTTCAAGCAGATCCAGATTGAGGTGGGGCTGATCATCTTGCACAGAGCTGCAGAGATGGACTTGGTAAAGGTGGTAGGTGTGGTGGAATAGCCAGAGCCCAGGAATAAGAAGGAGGTGCAGGCCTTTCTAGGGTTCACCAACTTCTATCAGAGGTTTATCCAGGACTTCTTCCATCATGTGCGCTCTCTGTTTGATCTCACTGCAAAGGACACTGCCTGGAGCTGGGGACTCCTGGAGCATACTGCCTTTGACACTCTCAAGCGTGCCATCATCTCCAGGCCTGTTCTCCTACTCCTAGACAACAACTCTCCCTTCCACATAGAAGCTGTCATGACCTCCTACCAACCTTCAGCACTTAGCCCTGGCTCTGAGACTCCAACCTCCCCAGACTGATTTCCACGACTGTCCTGGGCCAGAACCGCTAACCAACAAGCCACCTTAGCAACCCTGGGTCATGACTGCCCATCACCACTACCAGCCACTGCCACCTCTGGCACCCCTTGGCTATCACCACTGATAACACCCAGAATTGTACCAAGTGGTGTTTGGGTAGGCAGTTACAAGGCAAATAGCGTCAGGCTTGCTAGTGGAGGTGAGCCGAGCAGGGTCCCAGAAGACAGATTAGTGGAGGACAGCGGTAAGGAAGTGATAAGATAGTGCTTAGCGTAGTTGCCAAGCATGCAATGCCTGCCGTAGTTGCAAGGCACATAGATGACAAGGACACTGGCGTACTCCCAAGAGTGAGACAAGGGCATCTTATGATGGTGCTCTGGTGTAGAGTAAGCTTAAAAAAGGCAAAATTGAGCTCTGAAGCTCAAGTGTAAGAGGTAGATAGTGAAGATAACTTGTTATTTGTAGGCTATAAGTACAGTATATATAATAAGTTGTAAGCAAAGTCACCGTTGGCAACCCTTGGGTTGCCAACATGGAGAACTAGTAAGTAAATAATAAGCAACAATCTTTTATATAGAAAAGTGTCCATCAAATCTTAGCGACGCCTAGCAGCGCCAGTCAGGCTGTCTGTTGTGTCAAGCATCCCCAGGACTTGCGCCTACTCCGGCACTTGTTTTACACTCCTTTTCTCCATCTCTGGCACTCACATTCCTACCCTAGTATGACAGGTGATCCCTTGCTCAATTGTTGTTGCATCTCTAGCCCTGCCCCGATCTCCTATGCCCCACACTCTTGACAGTACCACTGCCTTTGTGGACATTGTGCATGCCACATAAGGATTTGCCCAGTGGACTGAGCCCTCGTGGTTAGCGGAACCTGACATAATATCAAGACTCTCCCCTTACTCTCTTGTTTACTATGGCCACTTCCATGCACACATATTAGCCTGCTGGCTATCAGACCAATGCTTACAAAAGACCCATGCCTGAAAGCTACTATGCCATGAGTATTCCATAGCCCCTGTATCTGGCTCCCCCAATTGAGCATTACTCCACTCTTGTCCCTAGATATTGGGCCTTGAATCAGAACCAGGCACCTTACAGCCCCTCCATCAATCAAGGTATTCTTCAGGACTGGCAATGCAACTCCTTGCAGGCAACAGCAGGAGCCCATCAACAGGTTCTACCCGGAGGTATGCTGGAGACACCACCTGGTATCTGGGCACCCTTGGCCCTGGCGCACGCTAGCGCTGCCTTCTTTGCTCCAGGCCAGTACTATGCCCAGCCTGCCCCTGCCCTGCTCTTGCCTCCTCAGAAATACCCTGAAACTTATTACCTCCTCTGGTCTTGACCCCCTGTGGCTCCACCTATCCACACACCTCCCTCTTTTCTGGGCTGCCAACAGGTTGAAGCTTACATCCAACAGCATGACAAGGTCTTTTGCTCTCTTTGCATATCTCTAGTGGAGTTTGCAAAATGCACTCATAGCCTCTTTGTCAGCTTAGGACATCACAATCTCTCTGGGACCTAGAGCAATGGGCTAATTGCCTCCTCAAATTCCATGAGCTCTATCAATGCGGAGCCATCTCTAAAAGCGCCTGAAACACTCTACAGATAGATCTCAACCTCTGGAATGAACTGCACACCTTGGTGGACAAGATCTACACAAGCCCAAACCTCTGGTTCTTTGAGGACTCTGTGGACTCCACTCACTCATTCCACATGCAGTGTGAGGAACCAATCAAGCCCTGCAGTACCCTGCCAGCAGGAGAAGCTCAATGTGGCATCAAACATTCTAAAGGCCCTCAACCCCACTGGAGGACTGTTCAATCAGCTTGCTGCCTGCACTATTGGCCTCTCAGCATGTTCCTGGGCAAATTTGCTCTCCAGTGGCTTTTGTACCTGGAGACAACCCGCTGACGCCAACTCCTGCCCTGATGCTCCTCCTCACCCTCCACCCACTGACAATGACCACGCCTTCATGCACACCCTCTCTTACATCAATGAACTAGAGGCCCCTGGCAGTGGATCAGCCCCTCCTAATGAAGCCCTCACTCCAGGGTTTCAATGTGATTGCCCCCCTCATTTTGACCTGTGCCATCCCTGTAGTAATGCATCCCTTTTCTGCAACAACCCCTCACTCCTTCATCAATCCACGGGCCCCAGTGCGCTTCAATCACCCTCTTTTCAAGAACCACCACAACCTTCTGCTCTTTCCAAGACTCCACCTGGCTGCTTCTTTAATGCCAACACAGGACCCCTACCCTCCAGAGGACTGCCACTCCCTTGCTGAGCTCAAAGACCACCCTTGGGAAATAATGGCGGACCACCTCCTGGCGGTGGCTCTCCCAATTCCAAACCTCCCAGCAGCTGGGGCCTCGTGATGGATGCTTTTCTCCCCACAGCATGGGAGTAACCACTACTACTACTACTACAATGCAGCACCCCCACTCTACAACCTCAACCCTCTAGACAACATTTGCAATGCACTGACACATAAAGGAAAGCTTGACATCTAGAAACCCAAATCCTTCTATGGCCATGACCCCCACAAGTGAAGAGTCTTCCTCATCCAGTGTTTCACAATATTCCAAGCTAAGCTCCTTACCTTCCAACTTGAGAGCTCATGTGTTGCCCTCACCACTTTGTACCTGCAGAGCATTGCCTTTGATCACTACATGGTGTTGCTTTGATTCAACCTCAACAGCCCAGTACTGCCCAAGTGGCAGGCATTTGCACAAGAGTTTTCAAGTTATTTGACACTGTAGCAGAGGCTGAGGAGAGCCTCTTTAATTTCTGGATGTACAATGACAAATGGTTCACCACCTTCATCATCTGTTTTGAGAAGAAGGCCTACAAAACTGGTTGGAACTACAACACCCTCCAGTTTGCTCTCCACCATGCCCTGCCCCAATGCATCAAGGACATCCTCCACCTTGCTCTCAAGCAGCCCAACTACAACGGTTACAAGGCTCTTGTCACCCAGATTAAGCAACAGTGTTGGGAGGACCACAGCGAGTAGTTGGGAGGACCACAGCGAGTACTTGGCACCTTGAGTGCCTTGGAACTCCTCTGAGAACTCCAACTGGCAGACCAGGGCTACTGCAGGCAACCATTTCATTGGCACTGCACCACGTCCCAACCTCACCACACAACTACCCCTTGAACAAGGACCGGCCAATGCCAATCAACCTTTAGAACTCCACCCTCAAGCACAGCTCAATGTCACTGACATGCAAGAAGCCCTAGACCTCGATCAAACTGACAACAATCCACTCCAACTGGCCAATGCCAATCAACCTTTAGAGCTCTGCCCTCAAGCACAGCTCAATGCCACTGACATACAAGAAGCCCTAGACCTCAATCAAACTGACAACAATCCACCCTAGGATCCCCATAACACTCCAGACTTTGTGGATGATAAGGAAGCCCTGTGCATGAGTAGGTTTAGAAATTGGCCCTGGAGTGATATGCTAGAGGAGACACAGGAGCAGCAACAATGTGAGGAAGCATGCATCTTATGCGGTGAGCAAGGTCATTTCATCAATGAGTGCCCTAAATGCCAGGCTGTGGAACAAGCCATCTGGACCATCAAAAACAATTCAGTAGTTTATATTCCAAAGATGCACTAAATTGTGGATTGGACTTTGACATCTTCTTTGCTCTGGCTACACACCTCTGCGCAATGGCTCTATCCCTGGACACCCTCTCAGCTCACCTCCCCTCCCAATCCTCCCAGACTCTTCTCCTCCATACCACCCTTCCTGTCAACACACTACTCAACAGCAGCGCCACCAACAACTTCATCAACAAATCTATGGCAATGTTTGCTGCAATGCCCTGGAGACTACCTATCTCCATTTGCCTCACTCTCTTTGATGGCAGCCCTACTTCTGCCAGTGACATCACCCACTACATGCAGACTGCCCTCACCTTTGTCAATGGTCAGTGGCAAGACCTCTGGTTGCTCATGACCTATCTGCACGCTTCTGCTCCCCTCATCCTGGGCCTTTTCCGGCTGTGCTCTACTAATTCCCATATCAACTGGCAGCATCTCACCCTCCACTTCAACCAATAAACCCTGGAGTGCCCAGAGCCCATCCCCCTCCATGTCACTGTCTTGGTCAGCACTGCCAACCATTTCCACACCCCTCCATAGCTCTGCTCAAAGTCTGCCCAATTATTTGTCATTGATGCCTGACTCAGCAACTCCCCACAAGTCCTCACCACACCACCAGCATGTTTGTTAGTGACCAGCTCAACCTCATCCACAACCCCTTTGACAGACTCTTAGAACTCCAACTCTTTGACGGTAAGCCCACTACTGCTGGGCCTATCACTAAAACACACTCCAGTTCCATTATACTCGACAATGGTCTATGGTTCCCAGTCAGCCTCCTGGTCGCACAGCTCCTAGAGACCACCCCCATCATGTTACACCTGCTCTAGCTATGCAACATCAACCCCGACATTGACTGGAGGGACCTCACTATGAAGTTCTTCAGCACTGGTGCTTGTCTTGCCACCTGTCACGACCCGCTACCGACCCCCGGGACTCCAGCACTCCCAGAACCACCCCCACAACCGCCCCGGGCCCGGACCGCTACCTGGCCAACTCCCCTGGCCATCACCGGCCATCACCGCCCGTCAACGCCACAGCCACTGCCACTCGCGGCACCCCCTGGCCATCACCGCCGTGACTGCCACATCAGCGCTGGGTCTCGGCTATAATGCCACATCAGCGCCGGCACCACTCGACCCGTGCCAAGACCCCCCATCACGCATCATGATCGCGCATCACTGCCGCCGACCTCTGCATGCCACGCCCCGCTCCCGCTCCCTCCTCACAGCACCACCGCCACGTGTCTCTGCGCTCTCAGTACAAGACCTCCGCGCCACGCAACATGTCTTAGCCTCGCCCCGTCCCGCACGGCCCCCAGGTCTCATCCCAAGCCCCGGCGCCGTGACCCGCTGCTGGAACCCGGGCCATACGTACTACGTAGTATATAAGGCGCAGAGTAGTAAGCAGGTACTCTAGTCTTGATATTACCATAACCCTGTCCTGTCTGTTGTGTTTTGTCTCTGTTTCGTCTCTCGCATGCCCCGGTTTCCTTACTTTTGCTTGCTTCTTTTCTCGTACTCGTCTCGCTTCAACTCTCTATCTCGTCTCCACTCGTCTCGTACTCTTAATCCATTCTCGTTGTCCTCTCTTCTCTTTTCCACTCTAAGTTCTCTTGACTCTTCGCTCCCAGCTCTCTTCTCTTCGACTTAATCGTTTCCATTCCCCGCTATCTTATTTCAACTCTTTCCCCTTTTGGCTACTCGACTTCCCTGGCTCTGCTTCTATCCCCGAGACTCACTAAGTCCCCTCGTCTGAATTTCTCTTGATCCCCGGGACTCACTCGCCCACCGGCGCTCGCTTGTCTCACCCTCCTACACCCCCGGGACTCGCGTCAACCCCCGGCACTCGTCCTTCACCCTCCCCGGCATTCGTCTTACCCCCGGCACTACCGGCACTCTTCCACGCACCACCCCCCCGCCCTGCTTCGGTCTCCTACGCCTCATGCTACTCTCAGTGCTCTGTGTTTGTGCACGGTGAATAGCCGTAAGGTGGATTCACCCAGTAGACTGAGCCCCCGAGGTCAGCGGAACCTGACACCACCGTTCACCTCTGCCTCCAATCCACTGACAACCTCAATGAGGCCAGAGCTACTGGCACCCTGACAGCACCCCCAAACGACTCTGGCAACCCCCCTTCACCTCAATCTATCCTGGGTGCACCCCCAGCCTTCCTCCCCAACATTCTCCGCAACAAGTACAAAGGCCCCAACTACTCTGCCTGGTGCCCTTGAACGACCCTAGACATTAGCAACGCAGATCAGCCACCTAGCCCCCTTGATCTGAAAGTCCTCAACATCAAAATCATTAGCTACAACAATGTCTGCATAGCTCTGGGGCATGAATGGAAACCCGCTACAGCCTCTTTGAGTACCTTGTAATGCCCTTTGATATGACCAACTCCCCCGCCACCTTTCAGTACTTCATGAATGACATCTTCCATGACATAAACAACGTTTTTGTGTATTGTGTATTTGGATGACATCCTGATCTACTCAAACTCACTGGAGGAGCACCATGACCATGTCCGCTGCATCCTCAAACAACTCTGAAAGTACCATCTACACGCCAAACCAGAGAAGTGCTTGTTTCATACCACCAAAGTTGAGTACTTTAGCATCATTGCTATCCTGGACAGCTTCGCATGGACCCCACTAAGGTGGAGGCCATCCTCAACTGGCCTCTGCCCCAGAATGTGAAAGAGGTGCAGTTCTTTCTTGGTTTTGCCAACTTCTACTACTGGTTCATTGATAATTACTCTGGGATAACCAAACCCCTCAACTGGCTCATAAGAAAGGATACCCCATGGAACTGGGACAGCAAGTGCCAAAGTGTATTCACCCTCCTCAAAGAAGCCTTCACCTCTGCCTCCATCCTTCACCACTTTGATCCCTCTCTCCTGAAACAACCCTGCAGACAATGCCAACACCAACTGCCCCTTCACACTCTCCTTTGATAACTGACTCCTTCTTTGAGATGGACAAATCTATGCCCCAGGCCACAAGAATATTTGCCTGGACATCCTTCACCAGCACCACGTCCACAAGCTTCATGGACATCATGGGATTTGTAAGATCCTTCAGCTCATCTTCTAGATTTACTTTTGGCTAGGCATGAAGAAGGACGTCACTCAGTATGTCTGGGCTTGCAAGTTGTGTCTCCAGGCCAAGGTTTTCTGCCACTGCTCCTACAGTCTCCTCAAGCTGCTCCTCATTGGTTGCTGTCCCTGGTCCTCCATCTCAATGGACCACATTGTCAAGCTCCCTGATTCAGAGGGCTTTGATGCCATCCTTGCCGTTGTCTGCTGCCTCACCAAATAAGCCATCTTCATCCCTTGCAGCACCACTAACAATGCTCCAGAAGTTTGCCAAGCTCTTCCTCAAACATTTATTCTCCGAGCATGGACTCTTGGACGACATTGTATCAGACTGTGGCCCCCTATTTGTCTCTCAGTTCTGGCAGTCTCTGTGTAAGGCTCTCAAAATTAAAACTAACCTCTCCACCGCCTACCACTCAGAGACCAACAGCCAGACCAAATGAGTGAACCGGACCCTGGAACAGTATTTCCACCTCTATGTTAACTATCTACGGAATGACTGGTGCATGGAACTGCCCCTGGTGAAGTTCATCTACAACAAAACCCCTCATTCTGCTACCAGAGTGTCACCTTTCTACACTAATAAAGGTTACAACCCCTGGCTCACCCTCTCCCTTAGAGACATCCCCTCCCACATAGCCCACAAAGTTGCTCAGGATCTCCAGTTCCTCCACTAGTTCCTCTGGGACAAAATCAACATTGCTAACAAAGCCTATGCCAAACACGCCAACACTGACCACAAAGTTACCCCTGACTGGAATCCTGGCACTCTTCTCTGGCTTGACCAGCGCAACTTCCCAATCCATACTCAATGGCCTCCCTCTCTTCAATCAAGCTCCTCCTTGTTAGGGACAAACTGACCCAACTGTCTATGAGACCAGACATGTCAATTTTTGCTTGTGTTTTGACTTCAAGGATTTCTTTGTATGGCCATGATTATACAGTTTTGCAGCTAAAGGAATATTTAGCCAGGTGGATGAAACAAACTAAAAGGTTTTTACATACACATACAACCTACAAAATATCAAAAGGTAGTTTAATGTTGGGCCCTGGAATACCTCCAGAACCCCCAACTCACCCCAGCACCCCCCAGCAAGCTGTCAATTGTGCTGGTACCTATAATATATATTCCTTGTTCAGTGCACTCTGTCTCGCTGTGAATAATGCTTGAGGAGGCATCCTACTCTGATTCATCTGCATGGAATTGCTTGTTCTGCACTGATTTAATAAGTTCATTGGTCAGTTGATCAATGGATCTTGAAGAGAGGGAATGTCTGTTAGCATTTGATGTATTCAATACCATAGCCTTTCCACTTCACCTTATACTGCAGTTGGTGTTGGAATAGGTGACTGTCCAAGTGCTTCCACTTTGTACTCTTCTTTGTGACCCACTATGTCCAGTGATGCACCCCCTATTGTGTCTTGAGGAGTACTAACATATTCTCTGGCAAGGGCTTGTGAACTAGTCCATGGTCTGTCTGTGTTGAGGCAGGACTAGGCTGGGAGGAACAAGGTGACAGAACACTTAGAAACTAAATGATAGAGGTAATAACCTCAGTGGTTGGTAGAACACTGTAATGCATTATGTATATACCTAAATGATATAGGTAATACTGAGAAGTATGAGTAAGGTATAACAGAATAAATAAAAAATGACTTCTTCTCCAGTTTCACCTCTTGGTTTCTCATGCTTGTAAGAGGTTCCATTGTGGAAGGCCAAGCAGGCACACCAACCACTCAGGTCTACCACTAAGAATGGTGAGTAACAAGCAGGCACAGCACCAGGCACTGGCAGGCAGGGGACAGGCCACCAGCAAGGGGCAGAGCAAGAGGGAGAGGGCAGAGGGCAAGGTTGTCACTGAGAAGGTTACAGTTATGCTAGTGTATAAGACCAGAAGCAATGCTATTGCTAGGACTGGGGATATTCCATCCCCTAGTCCTACTTACATACTACATTGAACACACTATGAGTATTACATATTGACCAATAGGGCCAGTATGTATCAAACACTAATGACTAAGCAACAATCAGCATGAGTAAGCCAGCCAATGGCATGAAGGCCTACCAACAAGTAAAGTGGGTCTGAAGACCAGCTCATCTGTCAGATGATGATGCCAAGACAGGAGGGGAGCCAGGTAGAGCTGGAATGGTCTGGATGGTGGCCAGATAGGATGCCAATGTCAACACAGACTAAGCAAGGCTAGAGTGGATAGTCTAAGGACTCATCCCCTGACAATGCCTAGAGCTAGTCTCAGGCTTTCATTGTACATGTAACTCATTGCATCTGCTTAAGAAGGACTTGCCTAGTGACCTGAACCACTGTGCTAAGTGAAACCTGACAGTAGAGTCAGCTGCAGCTGAAGTAGAGAGCAAACAACTATGAGATTGACTAATAGTGCTGCTTGACATTTGACTCACAGATGCCACAAGAATGAAATGAGGTGGTGGCCTTAGTGAGAGCATATAACTGGTGCTGTCATAGGATGTCAGAAGCATGTCATTAACTGGCAGTATAGGAGGAGATATCTGCTCTACATGAGATACATGCCAACAGCACTTGTAGAAAGACCAAAAAAGTCTGACAAGCATGAAAAGAGGCAAGGTGGCCTCTGTGAGGAAAATAACCCATGGTTGTGGGAGCAGTGGAATATAGAGTTTGCTGATATTGTCAACAGCACAAAAAAGGAGTTATTTCCATAGCAAAAGGTTAATCATGAAATTAATTTTATTATGAAGCAAAGCAGTATAAGTATCACCTACTGCACTGCCCATGCAGGACCAGCTGTAAAAGAAAACTAGTAAACATCTTAATGCACACTGGCAGGAAGTGTGTTCTAGCAACTCAAGCTACACCACTACTGTGCATTTCAAAGAAGGATGGTATGCTATATACAGTGTTGGATGCATGGCAATGCAACGATAATAACACTATAAAGGACATGATGCTCCTACCAGATCAAGAAATTATTCATGAATACATTGCAAAAGTGAAGTATCAATTGAAGGTAGATTATATACAAGCAAGTCAGGATATGGAGTATGGACATTTCAAAGGCTCTGTTCTTGTCCCTGATGGAGACATTTTTGTAAGCAACATTGTGTAGATTGGTGACTGGATGTACCTGCAACATTCCAGAGTTTGATGACCTTCTTATTTAGAAATTCATTCAAAAGTTTATGTATATATACTTGAATGACATTTTCATTTTTTTGGACTTCTTCAAAGAGCATGAGAAGCATTTGAGAGTTGTGTTTGAACAAATGCAGGAGCAACAACTCTACTTGAAGTGGAAAAAGTACAAACACTATGCAGAAGAGGTTGTTTGCCTTACTTATATTATCAATGATACAGGAATTTATTCTAAAATGAGCAACTTGATTGGTGCCACCAGGCATTGCCAAAGTCTGGTTTGATGTTTTCCTATATAAAAGATTGTTGGTTAGTATTTACCTACCAAGTTCACCACTTCGGTGACCAAGGGTTGCCAATAGCAACCTTACTTACCACTTACTATATAAACTGTACTTATTTACTGTAGAAAACAAGTTAACCTTACACCTCATCTCTTACACTGATGACGCCCAAAATTGTACCTAGTGGTGTCTGGGTAGGCAGTCACAAGGCAAATAGCATTGGGCTCGCTAGTGGAGGTGAGCCAGGCAGAGTTCCAGAAGACAAATTAGCGGAGGACAGCAGTAAGGGAGTGGTAAGATAGTGCTTAGCGTAGTTGCCAAGCATGCAATGCCTGCTGTAGTTGCAAGGTGCATAGATGACAAGGACACTGGCATACTCCCAGTGGCAAGACAAGGGCACCTTACAATGGTGCTCTGGCATAGAGTAAGCTTAAGAAAGGCAAAATTGAGCTCTGAAGCCCAAGCATAAGAGTTAGATGGTGAAGGTAACTTGTTATTTGCAGGCTATAAGTACAGTATATATAATAAATTGTAAGCAAAGTCGCTGTTGGCAACCCTTGGGTTGCCAACACGGGGAACTAGTAAGTAAATAATAGGCAACAATCTTTTATATAAGAAAGTGTCCATCAGACCTTAGTGATGCCTAGCGGCGCCAGTCAGGCTGTCTGTTATGTCAAAATGCCAAAAAGTAGGTATGAAATCACTAAAATTTTAACGTTGTGGAATGATGGTGGTTACCAGGGTGCAGCAGCAAAGCTGGTGAAACCTTGGGGCCAAGAAAGTAAGGTAAAAATAAATCAAAAAATAATAATGAAAAATATGCTAAGTGTTTGTCTGGGGTTCAAACCTCAGCCCTTTGAGGGGACGCCAGGTAATCCAGAGGGTGTGCTAACCACTAATTCACACAGCTGTGCCAGTGAAATCATCAGTACGCCTTTTGATACAACCTGGGTCTTATCAATGCCTTGGGCTTCAGAGCTCAAGCTTATCTTATGTCTACCCTTTGTCACAGTGCTGCCTTAATGCTTTGTCTTATCATTGGAAGTGTGCCAATGCTCTAGTATCATATGCTAATGATTTTTCCAGTAGTGGCTGTGAGTCCACCTAGTCAAAGAGGGATGTCTAATAAGGAAGTAGATTCTCATGGTTTGACCAATGAGGAATCTGACAAGTTGAATGGAAATGCAAAGGAATTTAGTGGGAGTGAAGCATGGCTGAGAGAAAAAGGATGTAAAAAGGAGGTCCCCTGACAGATACTTTGGTTGATGGAAGATGTTGGAGCTAATATCCTGAAACTACTGGTGGCCTCAGATGTTCCAGTACTTTGGGTTCTATTCTACATCAGCACATGTAACCTTTGCCTTCAGACTAGGCCACAATGCTGCTTCCTCACTAAATGGCTCCATCAACTACCAGTTCCTGCAGAATGATAGTGTAGCCTCTGATGCTCATGGATATGACACAATCATGGTAGTGGTGGACCTCTATGGCAAGCAAGCACACTTCAACCCCACCCACACTACTTGCTCTGCCCTGAGTGCTGCCAACCTGTATTACTTGTACTGGAAGAATGTCTGGAAGTTCATTGGCCTCTCTGATGCCTATGTATCTGACCAGAGGCCACAGTTTATAGCACAGTTTATGAGAGAGCTCTATTGATTGCTGAATGTGAAGTTGCACACCTCTACTGCCTACCATCTGCAGTCAAATGGTCAGACTGAACACATGAACCAGAAACTCAAACAGTACTTTCACCTCTTCTTTTTCTGCAATGAGCATCAGGATGACTGGGACAAGCTACTTGGCAAATGCAGAATTTCAATACAACAAACACATTCATGCTGCTACTCAGATGTCACCCTTCTTTCTAAACACTGAGCATCACTTGCACATTGTAAGGGCGACCCTCAAGAGTTGTGGCCCAATCATACAACTAGCAAAGGGAAATCCAAAGTTATATCAGGCATGATAATCAACAATACAATGGTAACTAATCACCTAGCAGAGGGAAATCCAAAGAGAACAAGTCCAAGTATCCCTGCTGCTTGGTGTGGCACATCAGTGGGTGGCAGAGGCATGAGAACAACTGTACAAGTGACTGGAGCTGACTTCAACCTTGGATAATGCTTAAACAGTGAGTGCAGGAATATCCAGGGGTTTTCTAAAAAGGAAACAACCTCCAGAGATTTTTGGAGGTCTAGAACAAGCCCTGGAAGTTCTGGGGATGGCATAGAAGGTGGGCTGGAGCATAGTGAAGTGCCAAAAATGGAGGTCCTCTGACACACATGGGCTTTGAGCCATGTCTCCAACCATCAGAGGAAGAAATCATGAACAAGTTTGTGAACTGGATGAAGATGGTGCAGAAAGAAGCCAGGACTGCTTTGGCAAGAGCAAAGGACAACATGGCACAATACTATGACTGCAGAAGAACTCCAGCACCCAAGTATCAGCTCAGAGACCAAGTCTACCTAGACACCTCATACATCACTACACCCCACCTATCAAAGAAGCTCTTGCACCATCAGTTAGGCTCTTCATAGTGAAATGATAGGTAGGCCTCCTAGTCTATTGACTCTGACTCTCAGCAGGAATGTGCCAGCTTCATCCAGTATTCAATGTGGTGAAGCTAACACTAGTCTCAGAGGATCCTATTTCAGGGTGACGCTCTGTGCCCCCTCCACCCACTGTTGTGATCAACAACAACAAAGAGCACAAGGTGAAAGAGATCCTGGACAGTTGTCTATTCTGGCAATGATTACAATACAAAGTAAAGTGGAAAGGCTATGGAATAGAAGATATCTCTTGGAAGCCACAGAAGAATGTGCATGTGCTGAGACTTGTTTATGAGTTTCACTGGAGACATCTCAATGCATCCAGGCTATTTGAGGAATCTATCCCATTTCATCAGTGGACCAGGCAATCTGGAACTATATTTATTCCACATATCAAGATGCTGCATGCTAGAAGGGGTGTGATGTCAGAGAACTTCCATTTTAGGTCTATACCAACTTCTACTTGCTTCACCTCCTTGCCAATCCCAACCCCTGAGGCTCACTGTAAACTTCTGGAAATCTCCATAGATTTCTGGAGGTTATTTCTTTTTTGAGCAATCTTCAAAACTTCCCACACTTCCCGTTTGAGCACTGTTCAAGGTTCAAGTTAGCTCTAGTCATCTGTACAGTTGTTATCATGCCTCTGCCACCTGCTGATGCACTGCACCAGGCAGCAGAAATTCTCAGACTTGTTATTTTTTAATTCTCTGCCAAGTGATTAGTTACCACTGTACTGTTAATTACCATTTCTGATATATCTTTGGATTTCTCTCTGCCAGTTGTGTGACTAAGCCACAACTCCTGGAGGTTGCCCTTACAATGACTTCATCAATTGCTAACATGCAATTCAGCCACAGAGTATCATATTCCACCAAGCTTGTTATACTTTCTGTCAAGGCCATGAGGCTTCTTTGACTCTTCTGCTCCATGTATTGCTGCAGCTCCAGCTTGAAAATTTGAGCAAACAAATCCATGTACTCTTCAGCCTCTTTTAGAATAATTGCCTGCGAGCAATGCTGCATTACTTGCAAGTGCTTTAGCATATATAGCTACAACTGTGCCTGAGTTGTTTTCTTTACCACTTGCAAGTACTTTGCAAGCTGACATTCTATTCTTGTTAGTCATCATCAGATGATGATTCTTCTATATAAGCTTTGTGTGCTAGCTTTTTGCCTTTGTTCACCACTGGGAGGTGACAGGACAATAAAGTGCACAGTGATGCAGGTGTGATGGAATAATATGTGGCTGTGATAGAATGATGGGCAGGCTGTAGTGCAGGAGGATGATGTGAGTGATGCACAGGTTGTGATGCATGATGAGAAGCTGGTGATAAAGAGAAGCATCAGTTGTGCCTAAGAAAAGTGCCAGGGATTGCTGAGAAGGGCAATGATGTGGTGGTGATGGCAAAAGGGATTTGTCAGGTTCCATTGACCGAGGAGGCTCAAATCACTGGGCAAGTCCAGATGCAATGTGCTATGCATACAATGAATATCTAAGATGAGCTCCAAGCATGAGAAACCCAGAGAAAGCAACAAAACTATGTGTGAAGAGCACAGAAAGTGGCAGGGAGAACACAAATCTAGAGCTATTTGTAAGGGATATGATAGTCAAGCTGAGACAAAGGTGAATATTGATGCTAAGAGACAAAGAAAGAGTTGAGAAGAGAAGTCAGAGTTGAGTCAAGAGAGAGAAGATAAGCTTAGGGAGTTTAAATATTCAAAATCACAATGTTGTATGATCCTTTTTCAGCAATTAATGTGAAAATCATATGCTTTACCTACAACTTGTTTCCTTTAAACTCAGGGACTGTAATTGGCTATAAGATGACTTTATGTTGATGTGAAATATCATCATACTTTCTTGTGCCCCACGGCCTGGTCCGTGCGCGTGAGAAAGACGCAGGGAGGTTGTGTGATGTTGTGGTTGGGGCGGTTGTTGCTGCTCGTGCTTGTGTTGTGTCTTTGTGCGTGTCCTTTTTTCTCGCTGCTCCGCTCGTTTGAGTCTTTACACCCACGCTCGCTACCTGTTATGGACGACCAGACCGCCTTTGCGCCGCCGTACCCGCCGTACGCCTTTGACCTCGACATGATGAAGGTCAGTTGCCGCGCGCGTCTGTCGAGCGTGCTGACCGCCTGCAGCGTTCCCTCGAGCCTGTGCCCGGCCCGGACCCCAAAAAGGCGCGCTGGGAGGCGACTTCCCCGCGCGATCCGTTCGCCAACTACGGCTACGGGCCCCAGGCCGCCCTCGCCCAGTCGTCCCCGTCCCCGCTCTACTCGTCCCCGACCCTCCCCACCGGCAGCGCCCTCCCGAGTCCCAACCCCGCCGCCGCTGCCGCCTTTGCCGCCCAGCAGCAGCCGCCCCCGCCCGCCCCCAGCGCCCCCAGCTACGCCCAGTTCCCCGCCTACAACATGCTCGGCATGGGCATGCCGCCGATGAGCATGCCCTTCTACGGCCAGTTTGCGCAGGTGTGTCCCCTCGTGCCGCCCTCGCCGCCCGCTCACGTGTCCCAGCAACGCCTGCCGTCGCTCAACCTCAACATCCCCGCCGCCCAGGCCGCCGCCGCGTACTCCCCTGCCGCGCTCTCTGCCGCAATCTCCGCCTCGTCCAACGCCACCGGCCGCACCGTCTACGTCGGCAACCTGCCCGCGACCGCGTCTGTCGACGAGCTGCTCAACCTCGTCCACTTTGGGCCCCTCGAGTCCATCCGCGTCCTCCCCGAAAAGTCCTGCGTCTTCCTCTCCTTCCTCGACGGCGCCACCGCCGCCGCATTCCACGCCGACGCCACCATCAAAAAGCTCGCCCTCCACGGCCAGGAGCTCCGCATCGGCTGGGGCAAGCCCTCCCCCGTCCCCGCCCAGGTCGCCCTCGCCATCACACAGAGCAACTCCAGCAGGAACGTCTACCTCGGCGGCCTCGACGAAAACGTCAACGAGGCACAGCTCCGCGACGACCTCAACCGCTTTGGCCTCATTGACCAGGTCAAGATTGTCCGCGACAAGAATATCGCGTTCGTGCACTTTCTCAGCATCTCCGTCGCGACCAAGGTGCGTGCCAACTCGCGCGCTTGGGCCCTGCTAACCGCCCCCAGGTCGTCAACACACTCCCCACGGAACCGACGTGGGCCAACAAGCGCGTCAACTATGGCAAGGACCGCTGCGCGTACATACCAAAGTCCCAGCAGGCCGCCGCGCAGCAGGCCCAGGTCGTCGCCGCGCAGTCCCTCGTCTCCCCGCAGTCTGCCGTCGCGGGCTTTTCCCCGTTCTCCACCTACGCCCCTTTCAGCGCCGACGTCCTCGGCGTCGGCGCAGGCGCGCCCGCCGGCGTCGCGGGCATGAACAGGACCGTATACCTCGGCAACATCCACCCCGAGACGACGACGGAGGACCTGTGCAACGCGATCCGCGGCGGCGTGCTGCAGAGCATCAGGTACATGCCGGACAAGCATATCGCTGTGCGTCGCGTCGCCTTGTTTTTTTCCCTCGTTGGCGGCTGACGCGCCTCGCAGTTTGTGACGTTTGTCGACCCCGGCGCGGCGTTTACGTTTTACAACGTCGCGTCGTACCAGGGGCTGTCGGTGACGAACCGCCGGCTCAAGATGGGCTGGGGCAAGAACGCGGGGCCCCTCCCGCCCGCCCTCGCGCTCGCCGTGCACGCGGGCGCCACGCGTAATGTGTATATCGGCAACATTGAAGATTTCGAGGCGTTTACGGAGGAGAGGCTCAAGAGGGACTTTGTAGAGTTTGGAGAGATTGAGCTCGTCAATTTCTTGAAGGAAAAGTGCGTGCTGCGGTGCTTGTCGACGCGTTTGGCGTTTTTCTTCCTCCTTAAACTTCCTGCGCGCTGACGATGATATGATGCTGACGCCCCCCCCCCTCCACGCAGGAACTGCGCGTTTGTGAACTTTACGAATATCGCGAACGCGATCAAGGCGATCGAGGGTATCAAGGCCAACCCAGAGTACGCGAACCTGCGCATCGCGCACGGGAAGGACCGGTGTGCGAACCCGCCGCGGTCGGGCCCGCAGGGCGGCGCGCGGCGGGCTGTCAGCGGGGGCGTCGGCGGCGCCGGCGCCGGGGGTGTGGGTGTGGGTGTGGGTGTTGGCAATGGGATGGGGATGGGGATGGCGGGCGCGGGCGTGGGCGTGGAGGAGGACGGGGAGGTGTTTGGGGGCGACGCGGTGTTTGTTAATGCGGATGGGGAGGTGGAGGAGCACCCCGGGCCCGGGATGCTTGGGATGGGCGGGGAGATGGTTGTTGATGAGAGGGAGATGGGGATGGGCGTTGGTGGGGTGTAGGCGGAGGAAGGAGATGTGGATGAGTGGATGGATGGTGGTTGATGCGATGCGATGCGATGCGATGATGATACCCTGACACGATACCCCCCGCCCCCGCCCGCTTCCTGGCCCCACACACTTGAAACACGAACACGAACGCAAGGCGTGCCGTGCTGCTTGATAACCTGACGAATAGAAAGAAACGAAGCAAAGCAAGATCGATCGTGTGCCCTCGAGTCCCCCACCCCACCCCACCCCACCCGCGTGCAGGCGCGAAGGATCGTGAACGTGTTGGCCGACCGGCCCCTCCCTCGTTCGCAGCGCGTGTCTGGCGTTTGGGTTTTTCTTTTCTTTTATTTTATTCTGATTCTTCGTTTCGTTCGTTGTTGAGATATTATATCTATGCCTTCCCTTTTCCTTCCCCTTCCCCTTCCCCTTCCTACTACTACCCTGTTGTTGTTGTTGTTGAAATGTCTTTATTACCTCTGAGATTCGATACAACGTCCCCCTCGTTTCGTAGTTTTTTTTGTTCGTGTTCGTGTTCGTGTTCGTGTTCGTGTTCGTTGATATTTTATTTGTTTGTCTTCCTTATTTCGTTTTCTTCGTCTCTGCGCCTCGCGGTCCTCGTTCTCGCTCTGGTGCTGGTGCTGGTTTGTGGCGTTTTTCGTGCCCTTTCAAGGAGATCCGTGTGACCGCCTCTAACCGTCCGCTCTTTACCCTTTTTTCTGTCGTTTCCTTTCCATTTCCTTTCCTTCCTTTCCTTTCCTTCCACCTGTCTGTCGTTTCTGTCACTTCCTTCTCCTGGCTTGTAGTTAGTGGCTTTGTGGCGCAGGGTTTGCGCCGCTTTGCACCGCTTTGATTATTGATGCCGACGAGATACCACATACATACCGCCCCGCCTACCTACCCCACGCGTGCCCCCCCCCCTTGACACACTGTCGTTCACACGTACCCAC
Organism: Termitomyces sp. T69sscA; assembly: GCA_017657225.1. Classification (NCBI taxonomy): domain Eukaryota; kingdom Fungi; phylum Basidiomycota; class Agaricomycetes; order Agaricales; family Lyophyllaceae; genus Termitomyces; species Termitomyces sp. T69sscA. Next base: position 37,645 of record JAGGAQ010006070.1, read on the forward strand.
ACGTACCCACACGCAGTCGTTCGTTTGGACCTCTCTCCCTCTCTGTTCGTTGCTTGGATCTTAGATTCTAATACCGAATACCGAATACCGAATACCGAATACCCGCCTTTGTCATGTTTCATGGTTTATTACCCCTCCCCCCCCCTCTCGCGACCTCCACAGCACGAGACATGGAACTTGTCGTCTCTCCATGCATACTACATACTACATATACACACATACACCTCCCCCCTCCTCCCCCCCCCACACACAAACGCTGCGCGCGCGCAAAAACGAGAAAGATCGATCTTGGACTGTACTGTATTGTACTCTCTTTGTGATTGTGTGTAGTGTAATTCAGGCTGTCTGTTGGCGCTTTGGTGGTTTCTTTCTTTCGTTTGCCTCGCGCGCGCGTGTGTGAGCTGTGTGTGGATTTGTTGTGTGTGTGGAGGATGGTTGGATGGTTGGAGTGGAGGTTGGGGTTGGGTTGGGGTACTGTGTTATCAGGCGTGCTGGTGGTTGTAGTATGGGTTGTTGATAATAAGTATGTATGTAGTGCCCCATTTGTTGTGTGTGTCATGGTGTTACTCAGAGAAGGAGTGTCTCTTCATCCATGATCTTTATTTATAATGGGGGTTGCTTGCTTGGCTTGTTATCATGGTATTGTGCACAACTTCAAGCTTTGTGTCAGTCTGACTGGCTTGCTGACTGTATCCTCCAGCAGGACATGGTGAGGAGATGAGGAGGAGGGAAGAGAGCTGGGATTATGTCAGGTTCTGCTGACCATGGGGGCTCAGAACACTGGGCAAATCCTGACGTGGCAAACACAAGGTCCTATGTGTGCAGCGTGTACTGTCAAGGAGCATGGGGCATGTAAGACCAGGGGCAGGACTAGAGATGTGAGTGGTGGGTAAGCAGGGAACACTTGTTATGCTGGGGCTAAAGGTGTCAGTGTTGGGGTGTGGAAGAGGGTTGGAAGATGAGTGCCAGAGCAAGAGCAAGTCTTGGGGCTGGAGATCAAGAGACTGAGGTGAGCAGAGGGGACTTAGCGAGTCCCAGGATCAGAGATAAGGGCATGAGGATCTAGCTGAGCTGGGAAAGGAAAGAGTTGAGATGAGAGATAGATGAGAGATGAAATGAGATTAAGGCCAGGAACAAGAGAGAGAGAAACTTAGAGACTTGAAGTGGAGAAAGAAGCAGAGAGATAGATTGGAAGGAGTACAAGATGAGTAGAGACAAGAGATACAAGATGATACAAGACAAGTATGAAACAGAACAAAATGAAATAGAATCAAAACTAGGAAACTAGGACATGAAACATGAGACAAAACAGACAGAAATATAGACAGAAACACAGCAGCAACAATATCAAGACAACTGTACCAGATTCTATGCTACAACTTATATACAAGGGACAGTAGGTAGGCCCCAGGGCACAGGTCCAGGCCCTGGTAATGAGTTGCAGTGCCAAGGCTCACCAAGAAGCCGGGAGATTGTGCAAAGCGGTGGTGGTCATTGGTGTTGATCATGCAGTGCAAAGGAAGCTCCCAAAAGAAGGGCCTTGCTTTGAGAGCACAGGAGGCATGGAATGTCAAGGAGGCAAGGAGGTGAGTGGGGAGGGAATGTGAAGTGCAGAGGTCAGACCAGAAATGATGTGTGGTCATGATGTATGATGAGTACTCAGTGGGAGCCAGGAAAGGCCTTGGCATAGGCTGGGGAAAGCACCAGAGGTTGCCAGGGTAGGTGCTAATGTGGTGGCTGCAGCTGGAAAAGTGCCAGGGATAGCTGGGGCCAGCACTGATGTGATGGCTGTCAGTAGTAATGGCTGAGGGGTGCCAAGGGTGGTGGTGGCTGGTAGCAGTGATGGGTGGTGATGGCCAAAGGGTGCCAGAAGTGGTGGCAGTGATTGCTGAGGGGTTAGTCATGTAGCAGTCTAGGCCCAGGACATTGTACGAGCTGGTCTGGGGAGGTGGGAGTCCCAGGACTGGGGCTGAATACTAGAGGTAGGTGGTGGGTCATAACAGATTACTTAGGCTTGGTATATATAGTATTTGACTGTTCTGTGTAGAGTTTATTTGGTTGCCCTAGCTCTCTTACAGGGATCCCAAAAGAGAAACCACATTGAAGCTGGCATGAGTGAGTATACTACAAGACAAGTGCTAAGCCAGAGAAAGAAAAGACAATGAGAGGGTAAGTGGATAAGAGGGGTCAAAAAGTCAGCAAGAAAATATGGGGGAATAAGAGCTTTGATGCAATCCCATCCATGTAATATATAAGTCAAGTTATTTGGGCCTTAGTCTAAAAGCCAGATTTGAGCTTCTTCAGGAATCATTTTGGAAGTACCAAAGTAATCAAAAGCAATCCATCCCATAAATGATCCTGAATAGTGTTTTACTAGACCAAGCTGGGCCAAAGGGAACAGCCTAGTGATGGCTTTGGTCTGGCTCACAATGGTGGAAAGCCTGAGCCAGCAGCTCAGGCCATGGCTTGGGAGGACTTTGGAGGATCCTTCTAGAGACTTCTCAGATATGACTCCAATGTCTTATATCTCTCTACTTTGACTCTTGTCAACTTGACCCTGCTTAAAAATCACTTGCTTGTGAATATCTGTCAATAATGTCATCATCAGTCTATGGGGCCTCATGATCACAAAACAATGGAATTGATTGGAGGTGACTTTGTTGAAGTACTGCAATATCCAAAATGTGCTATATGACATGATCTCCTCTTCAAGGAATCTGGCCTTTCATTTGCTTATGAGGCTGAGTTAGAGAAGCTTGAGAATGATAAGGAAGATGGTATCTAGGGAGGAGAGTTGGGATGAGTTACTTTCTGATAATGAGGATGAGGATAGCTCTAATATGGCCATTGAACTTACTTCAAATCAGAAAAAAACAGAATGTTATTTGTGCTTTGAAGTACAAGTCCTGCAAGAAAACATATTTTATCTGCTAAAAGTTGGGGCTTAGGCTAAGCCAAGCCAGAGCCAAGCTGCCATTGAGGGCTTGGGCTTGGCCCAGGTGTTGGTATGAGCTAGGGCCACCTCAGGCCAGACCAAAGCTGTGGCTTTTGAGCCAAGCTGGTGTAAGGGCAGCCTCCAGGAGTTGTGGCTCAATCACACAACTAGCAGCGGAAAATCTGAAGTTATATTATGCATGATAATCAATGATACAATAGTAACTAATCACATAACAGAGGGAAATCTGAAGAGAACAAGTCTAAGAATCCCTGCTGCTTGGTGTGGTGCATCAGCAGGTGGCAGAGGCATAAAAACAACTGTACAGGTGACCAGAGCTAACCTTAAGCTTGAATAATGCTTGAACAGGGAGTGCAGGAAGTTCTGAGGATTTTCTAAAAAGGAAATGACCTCCAAAGATCTTTGGTAGTCTAGAACGAGCCCCAGGAGTCCCAGGGAGTGGCATAGGAGGTGGGTTGGGGTGTAGTGAAGTGCCAAAAATGGAAGTTGAATGGAAGTCTTTTGACATCACCCTCTCCCTCTAGTGTGCAGCATCTCAACATGCGAGGTAGAAAAAGTTCCAGATCGCCTGGTCCACTGGTGAGATGAGATAGGTTCCCTAGATGGCCTGGAGTGCATCTGAGTGTCTCCGATGGAACTCTCTGACAAGTTCTGGTGTATGCACATTCTTCCAAGGTTCCTAGGAGATGTCTTCTATCCCACAACCTTTCTACTTCACCTTGTACTATAGTTGCCTTCTGAATAGGCAACTGTCTAGGATCTTCTCCATCTCGTACTCCTTGTTGTCATTAACCACCATCAGGGGTGAAGGGGATGCCAGGCATTGTCCTGGAATAGAGTTCTCTGGGGCTGGTATTAGCTTGACCATATTGAATACCAAGTGAAGCTGTCACATTCTTACTGGGAGCTGGAGTTCATAGACTAACAGGCCAACCTGTCGTTCCACCATAAAGGGTCCTAGCTAATAGTGTGAAAGCTTTTTGAACAGGCAAGTGGTGGTGATGTTGAGGCATCCAGATAGACCTGGTCTCCAAGGTGGTACTTGGATGCTGGGGTTCTTCCATGGTCGTAGTATCAGGCCATGTTGTCCTTTGCCTTTGCTAGAGCAGCCTTGGCCTCCTTTTGTGCCACCTTCATCCAATCCACAAACTTGTTCACAGCTTTGTTCTCTGAGGGCCAGGCCCAGGGCTCAAAGCCCATGCATGAGTGGTGCCCAGTGTCCAGAAAGAAGGGTGACACCTGAGTGGCTGCATGAACATGGTTGTTGTACTGGAACTCAGCATCCGGAAGCAGCTTGTCTCAGTTATCCTGCTACTCATTGCAAAAGAGGCAGAGGTACTGCTTGAGTTCATAGTTCACGTGTTCCATCTGGCCATTGGACTGTGGATGGTAGACAATGGAGGTGTGGAGCTTTATGTTGAGCAGTCAGTAGAGTTCTCAGGTGAATTCCACTACAAACTGTGGGCCCTGGTCCAGCATATAAGCATCTGAGAGGCCATGAAGCTTCTAGACATTCTTCCAGTACAGGTTTGCAGCATCCATGGTGGAGCAAATGGTGTGGGTGGGGATGAAGTACACCTGTTTACTGCAAAGGTCCACCACTACTATGATGGCATTGTAGCTGTGAGCATCAGAGAGCTCTACAATGAAGTCCATGGAGGCTATGCTCCATTGTTCTGAGGGAATTAGTAGTGAGTGGAGTTGTTTGGTGGGAAGGCAGCGCTGAGGCTTGGTCTGGAGGCAAAAGTCACATGTACTAGTGTAGGATCCAATGTACTGGGACATCTGGGGCCACCAGTAGTTCTGGGACACTAGCTCCAGTGCCTTCCATCAGCTGGGATGTGTAAGGGCAACCTCTGGGGGCTGTGGCTCAGTCACACAGCTGGCAGAGGGGAATCCAAAGTATATTCAAAGTAGATCACAAATAGCTAGTAAGGTACCAACCTGGCAGAGGGAAATCCAAAGAGAACAGGTCTAAGGAGTCACTCTGCCAGACAACAGAAAATAGTCGACAGTGAGTCACATGACTGGTGTATGATATTTCTGATGGGTTGGTCACAAGTCATGGTCACAGCACAGCAATTGTCATATGATTCAAGCACATGCAGAGATCATGCCCATACCACCTGACCATGAATTGTATGCCAACAATTTTGCCAGTAGTGGCTGTGAGTCCATCCAGCCAAAGAGGAATGTCCAATAAGGAAGTAGATTCCCATGGTCTGACCAATGAGGAATTTGACAAGTTGAGAAGAAAGGCAAAGGAATTGAGTAAAAGTGAAGCATGGCTGAAGAAAAAGAATGTAAAAAGGAGATCCCCTGACAGGATGTCTGGCAATGGGGAAGTCATGATGCTGCTCGACAATCCTCTGGCAGAGCTTCAAGATGTTGGGCACATAGGTACATCCTCAAAAGTCAGCAGCCCATCCTGGAGGGCCCATTTGTTCATGTCAATTGACTTATCCCCCATGGTCGGTCCCGACTTTAGAGCCATGGCCGCCTGAGCAACAACATCTTCATGGCAGCCATCTCAGTTTCCATGCCAGATGTCTCAGAGGATATCAACCTCAGCTCCCTGGACAGCCAAGCCCTCCATGGCCTGGATAGCAAACAACTCTGGCCAAAGGAGCACAATGTTGCTATTGTTGTCCCCTCCAATGCCATGGTCTGCTCTCCAGGACAGCATGTCAAGTTTTCCCAGACTCCAGCCAGGTTTGTGGGGCAATGAGAAGTCAAAGTTGGCTAAGTACAGAGACCATTGGGCCTGTCAATGGTTGAGCTTCTTGGCTGTTTGGAAGTACTCAAGGTTCTTGTGATCTGTCAAAACCTCAAACTTATGCTGGGCACCCTCCAGGAAGTGCCTCCATTCTTTGAAGGCCCAGATAATAGCCAGCATTTCCTTGTTGTGGATCTTGTAATTGTGCTTTACCACAGTCAAGCTCTTGGAGTAGAAGGCCACTAGATGCCACTTCCCATCATCCCAGGACTGTTGCAATAAGACAGCTATACTGCTATTGTTCAGCCTGGGTGTAAGAGCAACCTCTGGGAGCTGCAGCTCAATCACACAATTAGCAGAGGAAAATCTGAAGTTATATTAGGCACAATAATCAACAATACAATGGTAATTAATCACCTAGCAGAGGGAAATCTGAAGAGAACAAGTCTAAGAATCCCTGCTGCTCAGTGTGGTGCATCAGTGGGTGGTAGAGGCATGAAAACAACTGTACAGGTGACCGGAGCTAACCTTAATCTTAGATAATGCTCAAACAGGGAGTGCAGGAAGTTCTGGGGGTTCCTGAAAAGAAAATGACCTCTAGCAATCTCCGGGGGTCTAGAGTGAGCTCTGGAGGTCCTGAGGAGTGGCATAGGAGGTGGGCAGGGCACAGTGACTTGCTAAAAATGGAAGTTGAATGGAAGTCCCCTGATGCTGGGGATATTCTGTCTATAAGCTGCCTTTATATACTGCATTTGTGGCTGTGCTATTACTAATACTGTTAAACTAATTGAGCCCCAATATGTAATGGATTATGACCAACTATAATTGATGCTGAGTAATGTCCATGCATATGACTCATCAAGGATGAATACTAGCAGACAGAAGGTAATAAGGTGGGCTGAACAGTCATTCAGAGGTGCTCAGAGTGGGTGCATTGTCAAACTAAGCTTTGAATAGAGTTGAACATGGTCCAACCAGTCCACTTACACACTCTCATCCACAGAAAAAGTGCTCAGCATTGGTCAATGGGAAACTAATGGATCGATAGTACTGGCATCAGTAGGTATTCTTGACAAAAGATTGGTCACAGGATTGGTCACCAGTCTCAGGACAGTTGCATTCAGGCTCTTTGAGCACAACATGTCTATTTTCCATGGAAAACTGTTGAAACCAAGTTATTTGCTACAATCATCTTAACTCAGTCAGAATATTGAGAATAGTTGCACATTGACCAATGTGGAGGCCTGCCTGAGCCACTTGAACAGCTGCTCTTATTACAGATGGATCATGGAACTGCTTCACAATAGGGCTTTGCCGAGCAGCCACACATGTGTCAATATTCTCCTTATTTGGGGGGGAGGGAGGTACAGCATATCAACCATGTCCATTATCAATCAATCCCACACCCCTTGATCCCTGGCTCATCTGGTTCTGGCATGTCATGTGACTTGATATTCTATGCTTACATATGCCAAAAAAAGGACCATAGATACTATCCCCCATGGTTGTTTCGGCCACTTTCAGGGTCCTCAAGTGATTCGGCCACTTTCTGTCAGGGGACTTCCATTTGACTTCCATTTCTGGGCACATCCTACGCCACCCCAGAGGACCCCCAGGGCTTGCTCTAGACCTCCAGGACTCGATCTAGACCTCTGCAGATCTCCGGAGGTCATTTCCTTTTTAGGAAATCCCCAAAACTTCCCGTCCTTCCTGTTTGAACATTATCTAAGGTTAAGGTTAGCTTCGGTCACCTGTACAGTTGTTCCCATGCCTCCGCCGCCCACTGATGTGCCACACCAAGCAGCAGGAAATCCTTAGACTTGTTCTCTTTGGATTTCCCTCTGCTAGGTGATTAGTTACCATTGTATCATTGATTACCATGTCTAATATAACTTTGGATTTCCCTCTGCTAGTTGTGTGATTGAGCCGCAACTCCCAGAGGTCGCCCTTACACTTTCAGGGTCCTCAAGTGATTTGGCCACTTTTTCAAAATCTCAATGTAGACTGGCTTCCACTTGCTCTCTTCATGTAAGATTGTGTATACATATAGTTATGAGTA
>JAGGAQ010006071.1:0-45267 GCA_017657225.1 Termitomyces sp. T69sscA
GGTCGAAGAGAGAACCCTTCACGACGGGTCTCATCGAGCGCCTAGCAGAGAAGCTGAACCTAGACGAGCCACTGGACGCTGCAGTAAACGCATGCCTGAAGGTGGCCTTTTGGTCCATGGCCCGACTGGGTGAACTCACAGTGCGAAACGCCAAGGCCTTCGACCCAGTGCAACATGTCAAGCGTTCAGACGTACGGACAGGTGAAGATCAGGCAGGACACGAGGTCACGGTCATTTTTGTACTGAGAATGAAAGCAGCTGAGGACGGGGAGGACCTGTACTTTGCACGGCAGACAGGCCCATGCGACCTGGTCGAGGTGCTCGAAAACCACATCTGAGTCAACAACCCACGACAAGAAGGACATCTCTTCGAGTACAAACTCGGCGGGGCCAGACGCCCGCTAACATGCTCAGCATTCACAAAAAGGGTGAACGCGATTGCACGACAACTGGGTCTGGATAATCTCAAATTCCACGGCATCCATGTAGGATCAGTGCTGGAGTATCTTCTCAGAGGAGTTCCAATGGATGTGGTCAAGAGCATTGGAAGGTGGAGCAGTGATGCTTTCGCGCTGTACCTGTGCAAGCATGCGGTGGTCTTGGCACCCTACATGCAGGACACCCCGGCACTTGAGGAGTTCACGAGGGTCACACTGCCACCAGTACGATAGGTCAGTCGAGCTCCTTATCTTTTGGGGTCCGCATCACGCACAACGTGCAGCGGAGCTTCTATCCTGTTGGGAATTGTTGCTGACCACGGACCCCTTCAGATCCGAAGTTTCGAGCGAAGGAACCTTCGGTTCCTTACCCCAAAAGAGACAAAAGCAGTCCATTCAAAAGTACTGAATAAAGTACAAATCTCACCAAGTACACAGACCAATTATTTGAATTCAATAGAGCCACGAGCGTTATCTACACACATAGATCGAGATCAAAAGATATTCATTTAATAATAAACATATTTGACATACCTTGGTTCGAGATCAAAAGATACTCGAACCCTGTAAATACTCGACTTTAAATATTTGTATACTAATGAGACATATTTAAATAGTTGGAGTAAGTACCAATTTAATTTGGAGTTGGAGAAAGGTCATCTCCATTCGATGACGTTTTAGTAGATAAGATAACAATTCAAAATGAGACAAATATTTCTTATCTTTAGTTATTGACGTTACTCTCCGACAACCTCACCCCCCCAAGCTGTTGTTCCCCCTTCCCCCTCCATACCCCGAAAACTGGTGTCAGACCTGCCACTCTGGATTTTGACATGGACTCTTATGAAGATGCCTCTCAACCCCTCCTGTGCTGTCCCTGAGGTCACAAACTTGTTGTATAAGGCTGCACTTTGAATGTACCTTCCAAAACTCCCTTAAATCTAGTTAGGCATTTTATAATATCACTTGGCAAAGACCCTAGATATGAGTACTTCAATGTTGCTCAACATAGTGGCATCTCCATTCAATGATTGACTGTCAAGCCTCTCTTTGGCATGTTACATTGAGCTCTGTTTCAATGGCATTGAAATGGATGCAGAGCCCTGAGTTGATTTGCTGTAAAATATTTTATTGGCCATAATCAAAGCCAAACCTGATTGGGAGGTCTGCTGGAGTGCCAGTAGGAAGGGGCATTCTGACAAATGCCTTTCATGTTGATTGCTGGGTTTGTATTCTGGGGCCACAGACCACACCAATGTTCTGACTGAGCATCTCATCTTCAAGAGCTTCCTTGAGAAGAAGGGCTACAAGGTGGCTGCCATATTTGCATCCTTTGGTGGTCCATAGGTTGCTTTCCTTCTCTCCAAGGACACTGATCACTCATGACTCTGGGCTCAATACAAGTCCCATCTTGTTTCTCAGCATGGATTGAACCTCTCAAAGAGATCCCTGTTGAGAGACCATTTGAACTGGTTGTCATGAATGCCAGAGACTACAATGAGTTAGGCCCTCTTGTTGAGAAGTGGGCTAGGAAAACTGTTCCATCAACCATTATTGGAGTGTGTATCACAGACACAAATCCAGACCTCATAATTCTCTCCATGTCAACCTGGGCTGCCACTCTTACAATACTTGGGGGTACTGATCAATTTCAAAAACACTTCCCTGAAAATGTTTCAGCACCTCACCTCCTCTGGGATCAGAACAATTCCCCACTGAGGAAGACCTCCCTGGAGTAACAAGTGTTCAGGGGCTGATCAGATAAGTGGCACAGTCAGAGCCATGGAGCATGAGCTCAGAGAGCTGTACAGTGAGGTTCAGTTGGTCCAGAATCAGCAGGTGGACCTGATGACACACAAGACCAAGATGGCAGAGTTTATGGTGAGCCTGGACAATAAGATTGGTTTGATGCAGCAGGCCTTCTTTATACAGGGATGAGAAATGCAAAGCTGTTTGTAAATCTCTGAGATGGAGGTGCAAGCAGGCTCTCTGAGGGTGGCTGTGCTCTTGTCTATGAGTCAGGAATGCAGAGAAGAGCTGGAGGTTGCTATAGAAAAGCTAATCAGTAATGTCACTCTAAAGAAAACTGAGCTCACCAACAATACCAATTGACTCAGGAGCATCACCAGGCCTGTGAACACACCTCAACACCCTGACTTGTCCATGCAGTGGGCTCAATGGTCCAATGTCCCAATGGTAGGTGCACCTTTACCATCTAGCAATGTTCAAGATGTGGTATAGTCCCTAATGTGTTGAAATTGCCTGCTGCATTCCACTATCATGATCATCATTCTCAAGTTCATTCTATCACATGTACATACTTTTCCAGCAGTATATAAACTGTAGATAGACCACCTGAAGTCCTCATTATTTCTGACTTTGGACTTCAGCTTTAGTGATAGTTTCTGTCCTCTGTGCTTTGCCTGTCTTTAATAGGTTATGGGCCCCAGCCGCTAATGCTACAGTTTGAAGTTTTTGTCATTTTACTGCTCTGTATCTGTGCTATATTCCTTATAGTGGTTGCAGCTCCCTCTATATACATAGACTCTGAACTATTGGGTAGTGACCCTTAAGTGAGGCTGCTTTATCTTGCCAGTGAAGCCTGACATGCCCAACTAGAAGATGTTAAAATCTATGTGACCACCGTAAGTGTCCCTGGCCACCCTGGCTATCACTTCACACAATCACACACTCCTTTGTTGCAATATGAACAATGGGAAAGTACTCATATATATTTGCTCATGTACAATAGACACCTTCAGTCAATTCTATACAGATTGAGGGTGAGTAAACCAATACCTACATACAGAACTGTATACTCACATGTACATATAGACCAGATACTCACCCATATTTCTATTGTTTAGGTACATAATAATCAGTCAATTCTATACAAACTGAGGACCAGATACTCACGTGTATCTGTATTGTTCAGACAGGTTATGAGAGTGTGCTGCAATGTACTCTAACTAGTACAAACACTTGGACCCAAACCTAGGACCTAGCTTGAACTTTGATTGTTCTTCCAGGGACTACTCAAAAACTACAGACTATATCTACACATGGCTTGCATAAAAATCTAGTTGTCTTTCTTGTGTTGCATTACTACTGGCCTCTGTTCTCACTATGACAATCTCTAAAGAGACAAAATTGACCAACTCACCTGCAATGGGTCCCCTTGGGGCTGAACAGATTGCTGAAATGAAGAGGGTTGATAGCTCCTCAAACCTGACCATGCTCCAGTTGGAAAGATTGATTACTGCAAACTGGATTGGCCACATCCTGGACAAGGACAATGAGAAGTGGTCAGAATGGTCATACAGCATGACTCTGGAGCTTTCTATGGCACAACTCTGGGAGTATGTCTTTAATGCACCTGATACTTCTCACTCTATATTTGAACCATGTGCACATCATGCATGGATCAATAACAACTGTGCCCTCTCTCCATTCAAGCAAAAGCTCTGCACAAAAGAGTGGGATCCAGTGAAGCTGTGGAAGTACCTGAAGGATAGGCATGGTGAGGCTGTGCCAGTCCAACAAGTCCAACTACTCCAGGAGGTGTAAGGGCAACCTCTGGGAGTTGCAGCTCAATCACACAACTAGCAGAGGAGAATTCAAAGTTATAGTAGGCATGATAGTCAACAATACAATAGTAACTAATCACTTAGCAGAGGGGAATTCAAAAAGAACAAGTCTAAAGATCCCCACTGCTTGGTGCAGCGCATCAGCGGGTGGCAGAGGCATGGGAACAACTGTACAGTTGACCGGAGCTAACTTTAATCTTGGACAAGGCTTAAACAGGGAGTGTGGGAAGTTCTGGGGGTTTTCTAAAAAGAAAATGACCTTTGATGATCTCTGGGGGTCTAGAACAAGCCCCAGAGGTCTAGAGCAAGCCTTGACCTGGAGAGTGGTGTAGGAGGTGAGTGAAGTGTAGTGAAGTGCCAAAAAATGGAAGTTGAATGGAAGTCCCCTGACATCACCTCTTCTCTAGTATGTGGTGTCTTGACATGCAGGGTAGAAGAAGTTCTGGATCGCCTGGTCCACTGGTGAGATGGGATAGATTCCTCGGATGGCTCAGGGTGCATCTGGGTGTCTCTGGTGGAACCCTCTGACAAGTCCTGGCACATGCACATTCTCTCAAGGCTCCTAGGAGATGTCTTCAATCTTGTAACCTTTCAGCTTCACCTTGTACTGTAGCTGCCTTCTGAATAGGCAACTGTCCAGGATCTCCTCCACCTCATACTCCTCATTGTTGTTAACCATACCCAGGGGTGGAGGGGGTGCTGAGTATTGCCCTGGGATCAGGTCCTCTGGGGCCAGTATTAGCTTGACCACATTTACCAGGGGAAGCTGCCGCATTTTTGCTGGGAGCCGGAATCAGTAGGCTAGTGGGCCTACCTGCTGTTCCACCATGAAGGGTTCTAGCTGATAGTGTAAAAGCTTCTTCAACAGGCAAGTGGTAGTGATGTCAGAGGCATTCAGATAGATCCAATCTCCAGGCTAGTACTTGGGTGCTGGTGTTCTTCTACAGTTGTAGTATCAGGCCATGTCATACTTTGCCTTTGCCAGAGCTACCTTGGCCTCCTCCTGCACCATCTTCATCTGGTCCATTAGCTTGTTCATGGCTTTGTTCTCTGAGGGCCAGGCCTGGGGCTCAAAGCTCATGCATGGGTGGCACCCGGTGTCCAAGAAGAAGGGTGACACCTAAGTAGCTGCATGAACATGGTTGTTGTACTGGAACTCTGCATCTGGAAGCAGCTTGTCCCAGTCATCCTGCTGCTCATTGCAAAAAAGGCAGAGGTGCTGTTCAAGCTCCTGGCTCATGTGTTCTGTCTGGCTGTCAGACTGTGGATGGTAGGCAGTGGAGGTGTGGAGCTTCATGTTGAGCAGTCAGTAGAGTTCTTGAGTGAACTCTGCTACAAATTGAGGACTCCAGCCTGACATATAGGCATCTGAGAGGCCACAGAGCTTCCAGACAATCTTCTGGTATAGGTTTGCAGCACCCATGGTGGAGCAAGTGGTGTGGGTGGGGATGAAGTGCACTCATTTGCTGCAAAGGTCCACCACTACCATGATGGCATCATAGCTGTGAGCATCAGAGAGCTCTACAATGAAGTCCACTGAGGCTATGCTCCATTATTCTGAGGGGATTGGTAGTGGATGGAGTTGTCCAGTGGGAGGCGGCGCTGAGGCTTGATCTAGAGGCACAGGTCACATATGTAGGATCCAATGTATTGGGACATTTGGGGCCACCAGTAATTTTGAGACACTCACTCCAGCGTCGTCCATTAGCCAGGATGCCTGGCAATGCAGGAGTCACAGTGCTGCTTGATGATCTTCCAGCAGAGCTCTGAGATGTTGGGCATGTAGATGCGGTCCTGGAAGGTTAGGAGCTCATTCCAGAGGGCCTTTTTGTTCATGCAGATTGACTTGGCCTCTGTGGTGGGTCCTGACTTCAGAGCCATGGCTGCTTGAGCCACAACATCCTCATGGTGGCCATCCCAGTTTCCATGCTGGATGTCCTGAAGGATATCAACCTCTGCTCCCTGGACAACCAAGCCCTCCATAGCTCGGATGGTGAACAATTCTGGTTGAAGGAGTACAATGCTGCTGTTGTCTTCCTTGCTGGTGCCATGGTCTGCCCTCTGGGACAGCACATCAGGTTTTTCCATACTCTGGCCAGGCTTGTGGTGCAACAAGAAGTCAAAGTTGGCTAAGTACAGGGACCACTGGGCCTGCCAATGGTTGAGCTTCTTGGCTGTCCAGAAGTACTCAAAGTTCTTGTGATCCGTTCAAACCTCAAACTTATGCTGGGCACCCTCCAGGAAGTGCCACCATTCTTCAAAGGCCCAGATAATAATCAGCATTCTCTTGTTGTGGATCTCATAATTGCGCTCTACTGTGTCCAAGCTCTTGGAGTAGAAGGCCACTGGATGCCACTTCCCATCATCCCAGGACTGTTGTAATAAGATGGCCCCAGTGGCAAAGTCAGAGCTGTTAGCTTCTACACAGAAGGGAGAGTTGTCGTCCAGGAAGAGGAGGACAGGCCCAGAGGTGACTGCTTGCTTGAGAGCATCAAAGGCAGTCTGCTCTGGGGGTCCTCAGCTCCAGGCAGTGTCCTTTGTGGTGAGATCAAAAAAGGGGCACATATGAACGGAAAAGTCTTGGATGAACCTCCAATAGAAGTTGGTGAATCCTAGAAAGGCTTGCACCTCCTTGTTCTTAGGCTCTGGCTACTCCGCCACTACCCCCAGCATCCCCCTGGCCATCACCACCTGTGACCGCCACATCAGCACTGGCCCCGGCTATCTCTGACACTTCCCCAACTGCAGCTGCCACATCAGTGTCAGCGCTGGCAACACCTGGCGCTCCCCTCAGCCTGTGCCAAGACCCCCATCACGCATCACAATCACGCATCACCGCCAACCTGACCTCTGCATGACATGCCCTGCTTTCGCTCACCTCTTCACCGCCTTGCCACTACATGTCTCTGTGCTCCCAAAGCAAGACCTTCCACGCTGCATGACATGTCTCAACCTCCACCGCTGCCTTGCACAATTCCTGAGTCTCACCTCAAGCCCCAGTGCTGTGACTTGTCACTGGAACCCGGGCCTGAGCCCCAGAGCTTACTTATCCCACAGTATATAAGTCGTAGAGTAGCAAGTAGTACTCTAGTCTGGATATTACCGTACTTCTTGTCTTGCTTCTTTGTGTCTTGTCTCTGTCTTGTAATCTCGTGTATTTTGGTCTTCATTCTTTGACTCTGCTTCATTTTGTATTGTACTCATTTGTATCGTCTCTTTCTTGTTGTCTCTACTCATCTCTTACTCTAATTCTATCTCTGCTTTACTCTCCTTGCTTCCAACCTCTAAGTTCTCTTTTCCTTTCTTGTCTCTTGCCTCAAGTCTCAACTTGCCCTGCTTTTCTTTCTCCTTATCTTGACTCTTTCCCCTTCTGGCTCATTTAATCTCTGCATCTCTTGCTTCTGTTCCCAGGACTCGCTAAGTCCCCACTCTTGTCCCAGCTCTCTACTTGTAAATCCCCAGAACTCGCACCCCTGGGACTTGTGCCTACCTCTGGCACCTGTCCTCCACCCCTCCCCGGCACTCATACTCCCAGCCTGGCATTACCGGCAATACCTTGCTCACACTCCCAGCCCCGCTTCAGTCTCCTATGCCTCATGGTCTTGCCAGTACACTGCGTCTGTGGACATCATGTGTCATGACCTGCTACCAACCTCCAGGACTTAGGCCTGGCCCTAGAACTCCAAACCCCCCAAACCCACCTCCACAACTGTCCCAGGCCTGGACTGCTACCCAGCCAACCACCCCCGGCCATCACTGCCCATCACCACTACCAGCCACCACCACCACCGGCATTCTCCTGGTCATCACCGCTGTGACCACCACATCAGCGCTGGCCCCAGCTATCACACCGCCCATGATCGCCACATCAGCACTGGCCCTGGCTATCCCCAACACTTCTCCAACCGCAGCCGCCACATCAGCATCGGTGCTGGCAACACTTGGTGCTTCCTCAGCCCATGCCAAGACCCCCATCACACATCACAATCATGCATCACTGCCAACCTGACCTCTGCATGCCACGCCTTGCTTCTGCTCACTCCCTTGCTGCCTTGCTGCTGCGTGTTTCTGTGTTTCCAAAGCAAGACCTTCCGTGCTGCACAACATGTCTCAACCTCCACTGCTGCCTTGCATGATCCCTAGGTCTCACTCTGAGCCCCAGCACTGCAACTCGCTACCAGGACCCAGGGCTTACTTACCACACAGTATATAAGTCATAGAGTAGCAAGTAGTACTCTAGTCTTGATATTGCCATACCTTTCATATTGTTTCCTTGTGTTTTGTCTTTGTCTCATAGTCTCTTGTGTTCCAGCCCCTGTTTTTTCAACTCTGCTTCATCTATCATTGTACTCATCTCGTATCTCCTCCTATTCATTGTCTCTACTCGTCTCTTACTCTAATTCCATCTCTGCTTTACTCTCTCTCTCTTCTTCAACCTCTAAGCTCTCCTTGTCTCTTTTGTCTCCTGCCTCAAATCTTGACTCGTTCTGTTTCCACTTCCCTTTATCTTATGTCAACTTTTTCCTCTTTCAGCTTGCCTGATCTCCACTTTTCTCGCTTCCATCCCTGGGACTTGCTAAGTCCCTGCGCTCACCCAACTCTTTATTTGTTAATCCTCAGGACTTGCTCATGCATCAGTGCTTGCTTGTTCCATTCTCTTGCCTCCCTGGAACTCACGCCTACCCCTGGCACTTGTCCTCCACCCCTCACTGGCACTCACTCTCCATCCCAGCATTACTGGCAACCCCTCACTCACGCTCCCAGCCCTGCTTCAGCCTCCTATGCCTCGCATTCTTGCTAGTACTCTGTGTCTGTGGACACAGTGCACACTATGTAAGGTACTCGCCCAGTGGACTGAGCTTCTATGGTCAGCAGAACCTGACACCGTGCGCACCACATAAAGTATTTGCCTAGTGAACTGAGCCTCCGTGGTCAGCGGAACCTGACAATAGCTTTGAATTCCCCTCTGCTAGTCGTGTGATTGAGCTGCAACTCCCAGAGGTTGCCCTTACAGAAATACTAGCCTATTTATACTTGTATATTGAGTCTTTGCCGATTTGAAGCAGGCATCTGATTCAAAATGAGGTCTAATCTTGTGCATAGGTCAATTAAGCCAGTCTATGCACTGTCTAAATGTCCTGGACTTGCCTGATACACCTAGAGATGCAGGTGCAACTGACTCAAGCTTCTCTCATCCACCACACACCCAAACTCTCCACCCTCCACCAAACCGCCAATCACATCTCCCAGTCCTTTCCAGGCACTGCTAGAGCAACTACCACCTATTACCGCACCACTTCTGATGACAAAGCCTTTTCTAGCAGCCCCAGCAGTCCTGCCAGTAGCTCTAGCAACTCCAGCAGGTCTCCAGGCACAGATACCATGCCCAGTACTCCTGGACACATATGATGGCGACCACACCTCCAGGGAGTGTTTTCTCCAGTCCTGCCTCACCTACATTCACCTAAGTGGAGATGCCTTTGACTCTGATATGTTAAAGATAGCTTGGGTGCTGCCCTACATAAAGGCCAGGCAGGCCTCCACATATGCACTGCATGTGCTCTGTTGTTCCAGAGGTGTTGGGAGCTTTACAGACTGGGCAGCCTTCAAAAAAGATTTTTGAGTAGAGTTCTTTCCAATTGATCCTGCCAGGTTTGCTGCACTAGCACTGCACAACAGGGAGCAGTACAGGCAGAGAAAGCAGACATTGAACGAGTACATTGACTCCTTCCAGGCATTAGTCGAGCAAGCAGCCTACCCTAATGGTCTTCAACTGTGTCTCAGGATTTTCCTCTGCTGTGTCTTATGTTTTGAAATGACCTGCACCCCGCCCTGAATGGAGCACATCAACAACCTTGCTGAGGGCCACCCAGACAATGAGCAGATTGCCTTCTGGTACAAGGTGACCTAGGACCAATGGCAGCTCATGGAGATCCAGCAAGAGCTATACTGTGCGCACCCTGCTCATTGCTCTACTCCAATGATAACTCTCTGGCACCCTGCTCTTCTGCACTCAGTGCCTGCTCCTGCTCTGGCTGCTCCTGCACCACGACCTCTGCTCCCAGGCATCCATGGACATAGATGCTGCCTGGCAACAACATCTTGCACTGCTACTGTGTCGGCAATGCAAAAAGCCTGGGCACTTTGCATGGCACTGTTTGCTGGGCCTGGAGGTGCGCTATCTTTCTATTGCAGAGCAAGAGAAGCTTCTCTTGCAACTGCTGGCCATAAAGGATGCTGACAGAGCCCCATCGCTGGATGAGCTGGCACCAGAGTTGGCCCTGGAGGAGAGTGGCACATGTGCCCTCCTCCCAGGCCTGGAGGAGGATTTTTAGTTGAGCGACAGATAAGGTGTACACCTCCATTGCTGGGTACTAACAGGTTCACATGTCTGTTGTTATTAAATGCAAATACACACCCTGATCTCAATTATTCTAATACAGAAGAACCTCAAAGTTCCCTCTCAGATGTACCAATGCCATCTCCAGATCCCAGGCCATCCTCCTCCACGCTGATGAAGTCCCATCAGCATGGTCTCCCAGCCTGGGAATGCCAGTTGCCTCAGCAATATGTGCTCTCCAAGCCCATTCTGGTGTTCAACATTGGTGGAACACCCAACAAAGCTGGTGCCATCAGCTTTGTTGTAGACCTAGTCCTCTGCTATCAGACCCATGCTGAACATGCAGTCTTTGCAGTCATCAGCCTAAGCAAGCAAGACATGATCCTTGGCTTCACTTAGCTCTGGGAGCACAACCCAGAAGTAGACTGGGCCTGGGGCAAGGTAACAATTGAAGTCAAGCAAGAGTGCTGGGCAGGAGCATGAGAGCATGTGGCCATCTGGGCTTGCCATACAGACCACCTCCCCTTTGTGGACCTCAACCTCTTGGACCCCCCACCCCTGGCATTCCTCCATAGAGAGGCTCAGGGGTCATGGGGAGTGGCGTAGGAGGTGGGTGAGGCATAGTGAAGTGCCAAAAAATGGAAGTTAAATGGAAGTCTCCTGACACTGATGGAATTGTTGTTTCAGGTAGACCACATTGCAAGTATGAGCATGGTCTACCCAGTTCATAGAGATCTGGTTGTGGAGCAAGATGTGAATTGCATCGTCATTGGAGAAGTTCTATACCTGGTTATCAGGTATATGGACTGGATGGATCTGCACTTGGGCTCTATATTAAGCTACAAACAAATAGACAGCCTGGGTGAACCATGTTGTAGGCAGCAACAGCCTCTTGATACATTCTAGGTTGCATTATAACAAGCACAAATTGAATGATGATAGTTTTTCCTGCACTGTTAGTGCAAAGAGCATGACAGAGTGTAAACTTAAAAAAAAGTTTACCGATGCATCTGGTAGGCAGAATCTACTGCAATACCCTGCCAGGTATGCTCCATTCCTAGGCAACTATAGATCAGTGTGTATCATGCAAGCTGTTTGAGGTCAAACAGTGTTTTTGAGTCTGGTGCATGCATAATGCACAGTGCTGAGTTACTATCCTCTTTTGTGCATAGAAAGTACAATGGAACATGTTGTTCCATGACGTGCAGGTTCTCTGAACCCTGCATAGGGTTAACAAGATCTTGGTAGATAGAATTGGACAATAATAACTTCATTGTCTGATTGTGCAGCAATACATCAGACTGCTGTATGGACAACTGAAGTTCTGTGATCAGCATATATGCAACAATATGGCTGCAATGAAGAATGTTGGGTTTAGCAAAGTATTTAGAGAGCCATTTTAGCTTATATGGGGTATGAAGAAAGCCCCTGCAAGTGAATTGGTAGACTATCATACATGATATGTTGGCTGATTTGCTGGCACTGAATGCAAAGGCTGCAGTGCAGTTAGCATCAGTGCTGACAAATACAGTGTTTGTTTGATACAACTAGTAGAAGCAAGGGCTAATCCTCACTTACTGATACAATGGAGATCCAATAAACAAGTAATAACAGCTGAAAACTGTAAGCTTTAAGCATGTCAAAAATTGTAGACATGGATGTACCTTGTGAATGAGCCAGGGAACTCACACCAATGGCAGAGACAATATGATGACATGTCAACAAGACATCAAAGATTAATTTTGATGGCAAAGGAAATTGCTGAGTATAGTCGAACCCTTCATAACCCATACCCCTTGGTAGATGCCTGGAACTATGGGGTATGAGAGGTTATGGAGTATGAGGGAGATGGTTTTTTTTTCTGCAAAATATAAAAAAAGTGTATTTTCAATTTTCTAACTATTGTAGGTGTACTGTATAATTGTTTCAACACTTTAGAGTGAAAAAATCAATCATCTCTGAAGAGACCATTGTCCGAGACTCTTCAAGATGGATTTGCCTTTTGAACAATGCTAAAACATGATCTAAATCACAGGCAACATGATCATCCATATTGTCAATGTAGCTTTTAAATTAGTGAAGCAGCTTGTAGAACTTCACACCTTGTAGGTTGTGCCTGAAGTGATGTATTGTTGTTATCATCATTGTCTCCACCAGAAATTATCATGTTTTCTCATGCTTCTCATGCTTCAAGGACAGCTTGGCAGATATCATTGTCAGATGCCTGTTCCATATGATGTACTTCCTCTGCCGAGTTGAGGAGAGCCTCAATAGTAATCCTATTTTGAGGCTGAAGTACACCAGTTGATTGCAGCTGATTCAGAGCTTCTTTGACCTCCTTCTCAGCTTCTGTGATTGGATTGGGCTGATTGCTGTCTGCGTTGAGAAGGGCCGTGACTGGTGTTATAGGCTGGGTGGCCTGAGGTAGAGCCATGTCAGGGAGTATGCCAGCTTTGCGCCAACAGTGCCAAATGGTGGTTGTATCTACCTCATTCCATGCAACATCAGCAAGTCACATAGCCTCCAGTTGATTGATGTCATAAATTTCAGATGGTGTGACACCAAAATCATAGCAATCAATGGCACGCTCAATATATGATGTATGATAATGCGCTTTGAAGCATCTAATGATGCCCTGATCCATGGGCTAGACATGTGCTGTAAGGTTTGGTTCAATGTTCTTGATGCAGATGTTTTGAAGGTCCTCAGGAAGAATATGTCCTGAGAAGTTGTTTTGTAAGAGGAGAACTTTTTGGTTCTGGGCATGGAGCTCGCAATCCCATTGCAGAAGCCAGTCCTGATAAAGCAAAGCTGTCATCCATGATTTGGCATTATTGTGATAGTCAAATCTAAGTTGAGCACCCATCTTATTCTGGAATGCACGAGGCTTCTTGGCCTTGCCAATTACTATGAGCCAAAGCTTCTCAGATCTATCTGCATTTGATGTGAATGCATAGGTCAAACGAACTTTCCTCCCTTTCACACCTGAGTGTTGTTTGTCAGATAGACCTTGATCAGGTGGCATACTGTCTGTTAATTAGGAACATTTAATAAGATTGCTATTGGTACCAGATACGCACGCATAAGATAATCCAGTCTCATCCATGTTGAAAATATCTTTGAGGTCATAACCATATTGAAGGATAAGCTCCTGGATCTAGCTCCATTCAGTTTCCACTACTTCTGCACTTGCTGAACCAGCTTCACCATGCTGGTGAAATCCCTCTAAGTTTGCTCAAGCTTTATAATGTGCTAGCCAACCATTGCTCAAATCTAAGTGCTCATCAATTGAGATGCATGCTAAGTCTGCAAAATGTTTCCACTTGGCAGGCAAAACATCACCAGTAAGAAGAATGCCTTCTGCCATTGCCTTTGATACCCAAAGATCCATCATTTCTGTCACTTCTAGATGCTGTGTTTGATGTTGCTGTTTAGAAGAATGATCTACATTACAGTCTGCTTTGGCCCATCTTTCTCACCATTTTGCTTCTTCTTTGACCCAGGAAGAGATCAGAGGCTGTTTAATGACAAGATTGGGATAAATTGGTGCAAAATGTTTTGCTGTTTTTGACTGGTTCTTTCCATTAGACTGATACCAGTCCAGAATATCAATGCGCTGTTTCAGAGTTGCAACTTCCTTTTTTATAAAGACAGGCGCTGGTGCACGTTTACCATCTTTGGACTTTGCTGACCCATTTTTAGGTTTAGGCTTGGTTCCTATGGATACCCTGTCAACTGGTGTTGGAATTGAGGATCAAATATATGCCATATATTTGCACTTCTTCCCAACAACTTTAACAAGTTCACCTGCTGCTTCTCTGAGTTTCCTGACCAGATCCTGCTGTTTGTCATCCAATCCTGCAAGTCCTCTTCCATAATCTGAAGCTATCTCCAGAGTGTCTATAACAGCCATGAAGTTACCAAATTGCTGTTGTTGCCAACCATGCCTCATCTTTGGAAGAGATAGACTTCCATGTAGCCAATTGAGTTTGAAGGTGTTCTTTCCTGACACTGACTTGATTTTTAAGGTCTTCAAGCCTTTTTTAAGCACTTCAAGCGGCTTTAAACCTATAGCAAGCAAGTAAAATAGCTTCGGACACCCAGTAAATTCATTCAGATGATTTTCAATGCATCAATTGTCTAATTAAGCTAAATTAACATTGGTGATGACATATCAAATCATATCAAAACTATGGGTTATGGCTGAAAAAGGCTATGTGTTATGGGGTATGAGGGGTTTATGGGTTATGAGGTCAATTTCTCTGCAGACCAACTCTATAGATGGAAAATCCCATGGGGTATGAGAGGTTATGGGTTATCCCCCCTATGAATTATGAGGGATTTGACTGTAATGAGATCAGTGATCCATCACACAATCATGATCTTGATGTTTTCTAGACAGGTGGCTGTGCTCAGTAATGGCTGCTATCATGGATCACTGATTTATCATGCCACCAAAATCTCTGTGATGTCATCACAATCTTGGATTTGACCAGACAGGTGGCTGTGCTTGGTGATGACCACCATCACAGATCACTCATCCCTGATGAGGCATCATGCATGACCAAATGACCTTGTCCTCTCATTACAACCACCACAACTGCTTGTGCTCAACCATGATTCAGCCCACCAAGTACAGGGACACTGACAGAAAAGAGCAGATGGAACAGAAGTTGAAGAAGGAGGAAAGTGCTTGAGAATAGGGCTGAGAAATATGTTTAGCTGGAGAAGGGCTAAAACATTCTTCTAGGCAAGGCTGGGCTGTGCTAAGGGCATTTTGGAACCCTCAGATATGTGAACAAGATGGCAAAATCATGCGAGCCATGCAATAACAGCTGTACAGAATGTTTAGAACTAACCCTAACCTCTGAAAATGCCAAATGAGAAGTTCTAGATGCTTTGGAGATTTAGAGCAGGCCCCCAACATTTAGACAGTGCATAGACTGGCTTAATTGACCTATGCACAAGATTAGACCTCATTTTGAACTAGATGCCTGCTTTAAATCAGCAAAGACTTAGTATACAAGCATAAATAGGCTAGTATTTCTGTAAGGGTGACCTCCAAGAGTTGTGGCTCAATCACAGAACTAGCAGAGGAGAATCTGAAGTTATTTTAGGCACAATAATCAACAATACAATGGTAACTAATCACCTAGCAGAGGAGAATCCAAAGAGAACAAGTCTAAGGATCTCTGCTGCTTGATGTGGCACATCAGCAGGCAGTGGAGGCATGAGAATGACTGTACAAGTGACTGGAGCTAATCTTAATCTTGGATAATGCTTGAACAGGAAGTGCAGGAAGTTCTGGAAGTTTTCTAAAAAGAAAACAACCTCCAGCAATCTCCAGGGGTCTAGAACAAGCCCTAGAGGTCTAGAGCAAGCTCAGGGGTCCCAAGGAGTGGTGTAGGAGGTGGGTGGGGTGTAGTGAAGTGCCAAAAATGGAAGTTGAATGGAAGTCCCTTGACATCACTCCCCTTCTAGTGTGCAGCATCTTGATGGGCAGGGTAGAAGAAGTTTTGGATTACCTGGTCCACTGGTGAGATTGGATAGATTCCTTGAATGGCCTGGAGTGCATTTGGATGTCTTCAGTGGAACTCTCTGACAAGTCTCGGCACATGCATGTCTCTTGAGGTTCTCAAGAGATGTCTTTAATTCCATAACTTTTCCACTTCACCTTGTACTGTAGCTGCCTTCTGAATAGGCAACTGTCTAGGATCTCCTCCAACTCATACTCCTTATTGTCATTAACCACAACCAGGGGTGGAGGGGGTGCTGGGTATTGCCCTAGGATAGGGTCCTTCAGGGCCAGTGTTAGCTTGACCATGTTGAATACTAGGTGAAGCTGTTGCATTCCTGCTGAGAGCTGGAGTCAGTAGGCTAGTGGGCCTACCTGTTATTCCACCATGAAGGGTAAAGCAGCCTTGTCCTCCTCCTGTGCCACCTTCATCTGGTCCACAAACTTGTTCACAGCTTTTTTCTCCAAGGGCCAGGCCCAGGGCTTGAAGCTCATGCATAAGTGACACCCAATGTCCAGAAAGAAGGGTGACACCTGAGTGGCTGTGTGAATGTGGTTGTTGTACTGGAACTTGGCATCTAGAAGCAGCTCATCCCAGTCATCCTGCTGCTCATTGCAAAAGAGGCAGAGGTACTGCTTGAGTTCTCAGTTCATATGTTCTGTCTGGCCATCAGACTGTGGATGGTAGGCAGTGAAGGTGTGGAGCTTCATGTTGAGCAGTCAGTAGAGTTCTTGGGTGAACTCTGCTATAAACTGAGGACCCCAGTCTGACATGTAGGCATCTAAGAAGCCATGGAGCTTCCAGACATTCTTCCAGTACAGGTTTGCAGCACCCATTGTGGAGCAAGTGGTGTAGGTGGGGATGAAGTGCACTCATTTGCTGCAAAGGTCCACCACTACCATGATGGCATCATAGCCATGAGCATCAGGGATCAGGGATTCTACAATGAAGTCCACTGAGGCTATGCTTTATCATTCTGAGTGGATTGATAGTGGGTGGAGTTGTCCAGTGGGGAGGCAGTGCTGAGGCTTGGTCCAGAATGTCTTGCTTACCTAGGCTGGTGACTGCAAAGACTGCATGTTCAGTGTGGATCTGATAGCAGGGGACTAAGTCTACAATAGAGCTGATGGCACCAGCTTCATTGGGTGTTTCATCAATATTGAACACCAGAATGGGCTTGGAGAGCGGCTGTGTGGTTAGGCCATGGCATTTCACAAACTTCATGTTCAAAAACAGTCCTGTTGCTCTGCTATCTAGGAGGACCATGACTCCACAGATCTGTTGTGTGTCCATGGTCTTAATCTTTATGTCGAGGTGCAGCAAGTTAACAGAGGGAGTGGAGGCCACTATGTATTGCTAGAGCAACCAGCATTCTTAGGCCAGGGGACCATGCTGATGGGGCTTCACCAGCGTGGGGGAGGATGGCTTGGGATTTGGAGATGGCATTGGTACATCTGAGAGGGAACTTTGAGGTTCTTCTGTTCTAGAGTAATTGGCATTGGGGTGTGTATTTGCATTTTCTAACAACAGACATGTGAACCTGTTAGTACTCAGCAATGGAGGTGTACACCTCATTTGTTGCTCAACTAAAAATCCTCCTCTGAGCCCAGAAGAGGGGTGCATGCGCTGCTCTCCTCTAGGGCCAACTCTAGTACTGGCTCATCTGGTGACAAGGCCTTGGCAGCATCCTTTGCAGCCAGCAGTTACAAGAGAAGCTCCTCTTGTTATGCAGTAGAGAGGTAGTGCACCTCCAGGCCCAGCAGGCAGTGCTGTGCAAAGTGCCCAGGCTTTTTGCATTGCTGACACAGCAGCAGTGCAGGATGATGTTGTTGGGTGGCATCTATGTCTATGGGGATGCCTGGGGGTAGAAGTCATGGTGTGGGAGCGGCTGGAGCAGGAGTAGGCACTGAGTGCAGGAGGGCAGAGTGCTATAGACTTACCATTGGAGTGAGCAATGAGTGGAGCATGTTCAGCATAGCTCCTACCTGATCTCCATGAGCTGCCATTGGTCTTGAGCCACATTGTACTAGGAGGCAATCTGCTCATTGTTTGGGTGGCCCTCAGCAAGGTTGTTAATGCACTCTATTAAAGTGGGGTGCAGGCCAGCTTGGAACATGAGACACAGGAGAGGCAAATCCAAAGTTATATTAGGCACAATAATCAACAATACAATGGTAATTAATCACCTAGCAGTGGAGAATCCAGAGAGAACAAGTCTAAAGATCCCTGCTGCTTGGTGCAGTGCATCAGCAGGCAGTGTGAGAACAACTGTACAGGTGACCGAAGCTAACCTTAATCTTGGATAATGCTTGAATAGGGAGTGCAGGAAGTTCTGGGTGTTTCTTAAAAAGGAAATGACCTCCAGCAATATCTGGCAGTCTAGAACATGTCATAACCTGCTACCAACCTCTAGCACTCAGCCCTGGCCCTGGGATTCCAACCTCCCCAAACCAACCTCCATGACTGTTCCAGGCTTGGACCACTACCTAACCAGCCACCTTGGCAGCTCTCAGCCATCACTGACCATCACTGCCATCAGCCACCACCACCCTTGGCACCCCTCAGCCATCACCATCCATGACTGCCACATTAGTGCCAGCCCTGGCTACTCCTGGCACTCCCCCAACCACAGCCGTCACATTAGTGCTAGCACGTGCAACCTCTGGCGCTTCCTCTGGTCTGTACCAAAGCCTTCCCTGGCTACCACCGGGACATCCATCATACATCACAACCATACATCACCGCTGGTCCAACCTCCATATGCCACACCCCACTCCTGCTCGCCTTTTTGCCTTGCCACCATTCCATGCCTCTGCGCTGATAAGACCCAAGTTGTGTCAAAGGGACTACTGACATATTTTCTGGCACAGGCTCGTAGACTAGTGGTTAGCATGCCCTATGGTCTACCTGGTGCCTTCCCAAGAGTAGTGGGGTTTGAATCTCTGGACAAGCACTTTTTGTATTGCGTTATTATCTTTTTAATTATTTGTACCTTATTTTCTTGACTCTGAGGATACACCGACCTTACTGCTGCACCCTAGCAACTGTCATCATTTTGATGACACTGACAGTTGGTGATTTCATACCTACGTTTTGACATCTTGACATGACAGACAGCTTGATTGGCGCCATTAGACATCACCAAGGTCTGATTGACATTTCCTATATAAAAGATTGTTGATTGTTGTTTAATTACCCAGTTCACTGCTTTGGCAACCAAAGGTTGCCAATAGCAACTTTGCTTACAACTTATTATATATACTGTACTTATACACTGCCAATAACAAGTTACCTTCACTTTCCATCTCTTACACTTGGGCTTTAGAGCTCAATTTAGTCCCTCTTAAGCTTACTCTATGCCAAGGCGCTGTCTTAGCACTTTGTTTTGCCACTGGGAGTACGCCAGTGTCCTAGTTCAACTACATGCCTTGCACCTATAGCAGGCTTCTAGTGCTTGGTGACTATGCTAAGCACCACCCCTCATAACTGCTGTCCTTTACTAACTTGTCTTCTGGAACCCTGCCTGGTTCTCCTCCACTAGCAAGCCCAATGCTATTCCTTCCTACCTAGTGACTATCTACCCAGACACTACTTCGTACAATTTTGAGCATCATCAGTGCTCTCAAAGCAAGACCTTCCTTTGAAGAGCTTCCTTTGCGCTGCACAACATGCATCAACCACCACCACTGTCTTGCATGGTCCTCAGGCTTCATCTTGAGCCCTGGCACCATGACTTGTCACCAGGGCCCAGATCTGAGCCTTGAGGCCTATGTACCATCCAGTATATAAGTTGTAGAGTAGCATCTTGTACTCTAGTCTTGATTTTACTGTACTTTGTCTCCAGTTTCATGTTTTGTTCTCTGTTTCCTAGTCTCACATGTTCCAGTTTCCATTTTTGACTTGTCACATTTTTGTCTTGTACTTGTCTTGTATTGTTTTGCTTTGCTTGTCTCTACTTGTCTCATACTCTGAATCTAACTCTGCTTCTCTTCTCTTTCTCTGCCTCAAGTCTCTAAGTCTCTCCTCTCTTCTCTATTCTCTCACCTTCATCTTGACTTATTCTGTTTTCCCTTTCATTTCTCTTATCTTGACTCTTTCTCCTTTTGGCTCACTTAGATCTCTGTGCTCCCCGTCCTTGATTCCAGGACTTGCTAAGTCCCCTTGCTCGCCTCAGCTATCTGTTCACTAGCCCTGGGACTCGCTCGCACACTGGTGCTTGTCTTCACCTCTCTCCTCACATTTCCAGCACTTGCGCTCACCCCAGCACTTGTCCTCCAACCCCCTTCCTCATCTCTGGCACTTGCATTCTTGCTCCAGCGTGACTGGTAATCACTTGCTTGACCACCACTTGCATCTCCAGCCCCGCTCTGGTCTCATATGCCCCATACTCTTGACAGTACTATTGCATTTGTGGACATTGTGCATGCCATGTAAGGATTTGCTCAGTGGACTGAGCCCCTGTGGTTAGCAGAACCTGACAAAACAAGCCCTAGGAGTCCCAAGAAGTGGTGTAGGAGGTGGATGGGGCATAGTGAAGTGCCAAAAATGGAAGTTTAATAGAAGTCCCCTAACAATTTCCAAGGCTAGCATCACCTATTGTATTTGACAATTCTAACAAATCTCAGAATCCAAAAAGATACTCAGACTGCAAACAGATAAATTAGTTTTATTTTGAGTTCAAAGGTGCTTTATCAGTCTTAAACTTAGTTTGATCTGAAGCAGCTTTTTAAAAATCAAATGAAATTATTACATTTCACAAACCAAAGTGTGTATGCATGTAACTAACTTCAACGCAACTTTGTGAAAAGCTCAAAGTGAATCAAATTGGACTGTATTCTGACAAGTTACTTTAGTACATTTTGCATCAATACATTGCCAAACTGTCAGGAACATTGATCTGATTTTTGTTCCAATGCAACTTCAGCACACTAATTGGGTCCAAAACTGTCTGTTGTGCAACAACAACATCTTCTCCTTTGACACCGCCCATCTTTGTAGTCAGGAGATGATGAAAAACCATCTCCAGAGCAGTGGAAGATCAAAAGTCCAACCATTTAGGAAAGAGTGCAGTATTGAATGCGCTTTTGGTCTTGGGTAAATATTCACCCAATATAACTTGAGCCCAAACACAAACAAGAGCTGTTGCATATATACAGATATCTAGAGACAATGATCTGTCCAAGTTATCTTCCAAACCATACAACATTTCTGCTGAAACAAGTGGACATAGAGACTGAATGGACAAACTGAGACATAGGTTTTCAACACCTTTGATAATATACATAGTCCACTTGCTACATTTGAAATCAAATTTTTTTCTTATATGCCAAGCTCTGATCACATCACATTTTGCAGAAATCATATTGCCCACCACCATACCTGCAAATGAAGCCATGTACTTGCATATAAAATCAGTGGCATATTCAGAATAGAGATTCTTCTTTTGTTGCAATAGACCAGAAATTGTTTCACTGAGGATATTCAGAATACCTTGAAGATATAGATGACTTCTAAGCTCTGTCTAATATATCCCAGACCCCACAATTCAAGGTTAGATGTCTTCTATTTCATCCTTTTTGACCTTTGTAGGGTTCTCGCAATGTGTATTGTTGCTTTTGCCTGTCTCTCTTATATTTTCCTGTCTCATATAGGGCTGTTGTGTATAAACTGATAAGATAAAACAGAATCTGGGTCAGTGGATGTTTTGTTAATAAACCTATGCAGACCTCTCAACAGTGTCTCTGTCCTTCTTTGAAGGATACTGTGATATGTTCTTCAACCAACTTGTACAGTGTCTTGTCTAGATATGACATTAGAACAAGCCCTGTTCTGTGTGAGGGAACTTCCTGTGTAATGCAGAGTTAACAGTGAGTATATTACCAATTTTCACAATAGGATCCAGTGTGCTGTGCTAACTAATATAATATGCCCATGGATGTTTATATTGTTACTTGTCATGACTAATACCAGTAACTCAGCAGAATCAATCTGCTGGTAGAAATTGATAGGAAATAAAAGGGGCCATGAACTGTTTTAGCTAAATGGGTAATGCCAGTGGGAATGGATATAATAATTGATGTGAAGGGAATAGCCCTCTAGACAGCAGATCAGCTAAATTGTCCTTTGTAGCTATCTATGTCATCAAAACTCAGAGTGCATGATCCTGGGAATTTGCCACAATATTGTGTAGAATGAAATTCAAAGCAGAATTCTTTAAGTGATCAGCCACCAGAGTGCTGATGCAACCAGCATTGTCAGAATGCACGATAATGTGACAGTCTCTGAATTTTGAGGACACAAATGTCTGAACTACTAAATTAATAGCCACTGTCTTGGCCCACCCTATGTTGCACTTGAGAGATTCCCAATCTGGTAATAGCTTCTAGGCAAGCTATTTTCTATTGAGAACCAGTCCAATGCCCACAAGGTCAATGAATCAACATGAAACACCATATCTAGTGGTTGTAGTGGGCAAACTATCTTCAAACAATAGTGTCCAGCTATCAAAGTGTTCTGCCACCATACTATATCCTCAAAAATTGATGGTGTAATGCAATGTTTCGTCCACTGTGAGCAATTT
This sequence comes from Termitomyces sp. T69sscA, assembly GCA_017657225.1. NCBI lineage: Eukaryota > Fungi > Basidiomycota > Agaricomycetes > Agaricales > Lyophyllaceae > Termitomyces > Termitomyces sp. T69sscA. The sequence goes on from JAGGAQ010006071.1 coordinate 22,461, forward strand.
GGTGCAAAGGTGGCACAAAATGGTAGAGTGAAGGAAGGTGTGATCAACCATTTGAGATGATGAGAGTGACGTGATTAAGGGTTCTGATAATGGATTCAACATTGTGCATGGAAATGTAAGAGCCCAAGTTCCAATCTGACAACTTTTCTAAGTAATTATTCCACTTCTCATTTGGTAAGGAGATCTGCTTGTTTAATTTTGATTGTTACAACCTGCTACTTAACCTCGGTACCAAGCCCCAGCCCTGAAACTCTCACCTTCTCAAACCAGCTCCACAATGTCTTGAACCTGGACTGCTACACAACTGGCCACCCTTGTAACCCATCACCACCACCTTCAGCAGTCCTTGGCCATCACCACTCATTGCTGCCACCAGCCACTACCACCCTCAGCATCCCTTTAGCCATCACCACTCATGAACACCACATCAGCACCAGCCCTGGCAATACCTATGCTCCTCCTGGTCCATACTGAGACTTCTCCTAGCCTTCACTAGATGCCCATCATGCATCATGACCAATGCATCACCCCTGGTCCAACCTCCATGCACTATGCCATTTCCTCTGCTTGATTCCTTGCCTCTTCACCATTCCATGACTCCTGCTTGCCCATGCTTTCAGAGCAATGCCCTTCCTTTGAGAGCCTCTTTTGCACCACACAATTCATGCTGACATTCACTATGGCCTTGCACAATCCCTGGGCTTCACCTGGAGCCCCAGCACTGCAACTTGTCACTGGGCTTGAGGCCTACTTACTACCAATTGTATATAAGTCATAGAGTAGCCTTAAATACAGTAGTCTTGATATTGCCCACAGTCTTGTATTTCTGTCTCTATTTTGTCTTGTGTCTTGGTCTCAGTTTTCCTAGTTTTGACTTTGTTATTGTCTTGTATTGATTTGTTCCATTTCCTACTAGTCTTGTATTACCTTGCTACTCTTGTCTCTACTTGACTTGTGTTTTGTTTCCATCTATTCTCTGTATCTATCTTTCTCTCTGCCTCCAGACTCTAAGTTCCTCTTTGTTTCATCTTCATCTTGAGTCTTCTTCCCATTATGCTCTCCCTCTATTTCTTGCTTCAACTCTTTCCTATTCTAGCTCAGCTAGATCCTGTGCCCTTATCTCTGATCCTGAGCCTCACCAAGTCCCTGCTACTTGCCCTAGTTCACAACCTTCCAGCCTTAAGACTCACTACCAACCTTAGTGCTTATCCTCCACTCCCAGCACTCACTCTTGCAACATTTGCCCTGGACATGACCAGCACTCCCCACTCATTGTCTCCTCACTTTACTAGCCCTGCTCCCCAGTCTCCCATGCTCTGCACTCATTGACAGTACTTGCCATGCATGTAGACATCATGTTTGCCTAGTAAGAAACTGCCCAGTGGTCTGAGCCCCCATAGTCAGGAGAACTTGACATTGATGAGCATTTCCCTATCTACTTGGTCTATAACATCTACATTCATTATGCATATTTCCAAAGTGGTGGATTGGTGGCTGTGCAGGATTGGCATAAACTTGTGATTTCATGACTCCATAGAAACATTGTTGCATTACCTGTCCATGCCCAGTTCTACATCATCTTTTAGGTGTGACCAAGGTGGTTGGCAAGGTCCCTACAAGGCTGGGAGCCATGCTTCTGAGTCTTTACATACTAAGTGTATGGTTTGTGGTGAAGACAACCATCACTTTGGAAATTGTACACACATACAGGTTGTTTCCCCTGAAGCATCAATAGTTTTTAGGTTGATTCTGAAGGTGTTACCTAATGTTTTGCGCACAGTGCATCCCTCTCTTGCTTCATGTCATCTTGTTCATACCACCATGCATGTTGCTTGTGTGGAAATGGGCAACACAATGCATAGTTGTGCATTGCTTAACTTGTTTTGCCCAGTTACCACACTTTTGAGAATACTTGCTTGGAAAGTGGTGCTTATTAGAACTAGATACCTACCACAATGCTTGTAAGTATTTCTATAGGTACAGTATCAGTATCATATTTGTATCAAAAGATCTGCACAAAGCTCACCCTTAGTCCAATATAATTGACTAAGGGATGAGTAGAATAAAAGGACTATATATATATATATTGCCATATAATCATGGAGGCCACTGTCTTTACCAAGATGTGATAATGTGAAAGAGTGTGATATGTCAGTGTGATTGAGTGATTGAGGTTGATGGTGCTGTCACTGTGCATGCACAACCTTTAGGATATGTTTGTTATTTATGGATGTCTGAGTGCTAACAGTGCTTTCAGCATCTGAGAATCTCCATTGTTCTGCACATGCTCTACAGGGCTCGAGTTTCAGTTTGTCATTAATTAGGTTTCTCCTCTTTGCTTGTGCCTTAGGCCACCACATAATTTTGGCTTAGGATCAGATTTGTCCCTACCTTCTCTCCACTTAATCACTCTTGAACTGCAGAACATCACTTCTTCATCATTGATAAGTATGAAAAGGAATGTGAGTTTATTGTACAGCCCCTTTGAATGTTATCACTTCTTCACAAGGAAAACTCTGCATCACCATTGATCACTTGTACCCTTGTGATATGCCTGGTATGAATTTTGTGAATTCTACAACTCAATTTCATTACAATTGGGGCACCTTTTGGTGTGCTGGCTTCTTGTCACCAACACACCACCCAGCACTCGAATCACAGTTTTTGATGTAAAATCAGCCTTCTGAATTATCTCCACTTGTTCTGAAGACTGCTTGCTCATGGCCTTATCTATTAATAGACTATATAAGGTTCTGGAAGCTGAGCTTAGAATGTCAAACTATGTTCTTGAGTTACCAACAGCATTGCAAGCACAACAGATCATGCCAAAGTTTTGTGTGTCTTTATTGTGACCTTACCAAAAATGTGCTGTTTTTGAACCATACAACACCAGAGCCCCAGCAATCCCCAGTGCTTCTCTTAGCCCATGCCAAGACCTTCTCTGGCCCCAACCAAGCACCCATCATGCATCACAACCAATGCATCAACCCCGGTCTGACCTCCATGCTCTACACTCCCTCTCTGCTCAACTCCTTGCCTTCTTGACATTCCATGCCTCCTGTGCTCCCAAAGCAAGGCCTTTCCTTTGGGAGCTTCCTTTGCACTGCATGACTGACACCTGCTGCTGCCTTGCATGATCCCCAGGCTTTATTGGGAGCCCCAGTGCTATGACTTGTCACTGGGGCCTGGACTTGAGCCTTGGGGCCTATCTACCATCTTTTTGATGTAAGCCGTAGCATAGCCTCTGGTACAGTAGTCTTGATGTTGCTATATCCCTGTCTCATATTTCTGTTTGTTTGTCTTATGTTTCATGCCCTAGTTTTCCTTAGTTTTGATTCTGCTTCTCTTTGACTTGTATCATTTCTTACTTGCCTTGTATCATCTCATTATTCTCATCTCTACTTGTCTTGTATTTCTGCCCAATCTATTCTTTGCTTCTCTTCTAAGTTCTTCTTCTTCTCTCTTCCTCTGGCCTTCATTTTGCCATTCTTCCATCTCTTGCCTTGACTCCTTTCTTTTGCAGCTTGGCTAGACCTCCACACTTTATCCATGATTCCAGGACCCACAAAGTCCCCATTACTTGCTCTAGTCCTAGATCTCTGGCCCTGTGATTTGCTCTCACTCTCAGCGCTCATCTTCCACCCCACTCCCACACCCTGGCACTCACACCCTTTGCCCTAGCATACCCAGCATTCCCCACTCACCCATCACTTGCATTTCTGGTCTTGCCCCCAGTCTCACACACCTCATGCTCATTGACAGTACTCACAATGCATGTGGACATCATGTTTGCCATGTAAGGAATCACCCAGTGATCTGGGCTCCCATGGTCAGTGGAACCTGACAATAAGCTGGGGAGAGAAGCAAAGCTCAACTATATGTTTGCAATGAGTAAGATAGGAGGATTGGATAACTTGGTGTTTAAGCCAATCCAAGTTTTGCTTTTATAGGCTCATCAGATCCTTAGAATATCCCTGGTTTATACATTTCTATTGTTTCTTATTGTTCTTTTAGAACAATAGATACAATAGCCATATGGTTTCCAGATTTTATTGTTAATGTGGCACACAACTTTTTGGTTATTGTTTTTCCCAAAAAGTGTAGAATAATAACTTATTATTTTGTACACACAATTACTTGTCTCCACTTATGTCCTTGTTTTCATTGCTATACAAGGTTTGGGGGACAAGGCCATTGATGATGCCCAAAATTGTGGTGTCTGGGTAGGCAGTCACAAGGCAGTTAGCGTTGGGCTTGCTAGTTGAGGTGAGCCAGGCAGGGTCCCAGAAACAGGTTAGCGGAGGACAGTGGTAAGGAGGTAGTGAAGAAAAGCTTAGCGTAGTCACCAAGGGTTGTATGCCTGCCGCAGTTGCAAGGTGTAAGAATTCCGAGTACGCTGGTGTAGGTCCAGCAGCAAGACAAAGAACACTATACAAAAGTGCGCTTGGCGTAGAGTAGACTTAGAAGAGACTAAATTGAGCTCTAAAGCCCAAGCATAAGAGGTGACGGTGAAGGTAACTTGTTATTTTGCAGGCTATAAGTACAGTATATATAGTAAAGTGTAGGCAAGGTCGCCGTTGGTGACCCTTGAGGCGCTAACATGGGGAACTAGTAAGTAAACAGTAGACCACAATCTTTTATATAGGAAAATGTCCATCAGCTCTTAGCGACGCCTAACGGCATCAGTCAAGCTGTCTGGCATGTCAAAAATGCCAAAAGTAAGTATGGAATCAACCAAATGTCAATATAGTAGAATGATGGCGGTTACTAGGAAACGGTGGCAACACTGGCAAAACCTCGGGGTCAAGAAAATAAATCAGAAAATAAAGTAAATAAATTGAAAAATACTGGTGAAAAATACGCCAAGGGTGGGCCAAGGGTTTGAACCTCTGCTTTTGAGGGGGTGGCTGGTAATCCATTGGGCGCGCTAACCACTAATCCATGCGGTTGTGCCAGGAAAATTGTCAGTATGCCTCTTGATACAACCTGGGTCTTATCACCATTTGTAAAACATAGTAACGGTGCACCTTGTTTCTATACATAGCAACCACAAGAAGTTGTTGCACCTCCTTTTGAAGACAGTTTAATTGGCTAGTTGTCAGGTTCCGCTGACCATGGGGGCTCAGTCTACTGGGTGAACACCTTACGTGATGATCACCGTGTACACAAACACAGAGCACTGGGAGGAGCGCAAGGTGTAGGAGACCGAAGCAGGGCGGGGGCGGTATGTGGGGGAGTGCTGGTAGCGCCGGTGAGTGAGACGAGTGCTAGGGAGGGTGAAGAACAAGTGCCGGGGGTTGGCGTGAGTCCCGGGGGTGCAAGAGAATGAGACGAGTGAGCGCCGGTGAGCGAGCGAGTCCTGGGGATCAAGAGATAATCAGGCACGGGGACTTAGCGAGTCCCAGGGATGGAAACAGAACCGGGGAAGTTAAACAGCCAAAAGGGGAAAGGGTCGAGATAAGATAACAGGAGATGGAAGTGATTAAGTTGAAAAGAGGAGCCGGGGACGGAGAACCAAGAGAACTTAGAGTGGAAAAGGGAAAGAAGAGCAACGAGAATAGATTGAGAGTATGAGACAAGTAGAGGCAAGAGAGAGAGACAAAATGAGGCAAGTACAATGAGAAAGGAAGCAAGTAAAAGTAACGAGACCAGGACGCACGAGAAAATGAAACAGAGACAAGAACACAACAAACAAGACGGGTTACAGTAATATCAAGACTAGAGTATCTACTTACTACTCTACGACTTATATACTACACAGTACGTAGGGCCCGGGGCTCAGGCCCGGGTTCCAGCAGCGGGTCACAGCGCCAGGGCAGGGCGAGGTTGAGACATGTTGCATGGTGTGGAGGTCTCGCACTGGAAACGCAGAGACATACAGTAGTGGGGCGGTGAGGGGGAGCAGGAGTGGGGCGTGGCGTGCGGGGGTTGGGTCAGCGGTGATGCGTGATCGTGATGCGTGATGGGGGTCTTGGCATGGGCCGGGGGTGACAGGTGGTGCCGGCGCTGATGTGGTGTGATAGCCGAGACCCGGCACTGATGTGGCGATCACGGCGGTGATGGCTGGGGGGTGCCGTGAGTGGCAGTGGCTATGGTGGCAACAGGCGGTGATGAGTGATGATGGCCAGGGATGCCGCAGGTGGCGGTGGCTAGTGGCGTTGACAGGCGGTGATGGCCAGTGATGGCCGGGGGAGTTGGCTGGGTAGCAGTCCAGGCCCGGGGCAGTTGTGGGGGTGGTTTTGGGAGGGTTGGAGCCCTGGGGCAGGGGCTGAGTCCTGGGGGTTGGTAGTGGGTCATGACACTAGTGTTCTTCTGAGCCCACATAGTCAGTGAAACCTGACAATAAGCTGCCTCTTGACACATCAAAAATGAAAGTCATAAACTTCTCCACTAACATACTGGAGCAGGCAGAGCCCACTCAACTTCTCTTCATGAAGGCTATGACTGTGCTAGCTTTTTCAGTGCAGTTTTGGGTGGTCACACTAGCCACAGACCCATGCAACTAGTATAATATGATGGGCTGCTAGCTATTCAGCAGAAGATCATGGCTGCAGACAAGGGTAAGCAGTGGGTGGTTCTGTCAGAGAAAGACAAGAGCAACTATAGAGAGTCACCATTTGAAGAGGAGAAAAAAGGGAGAAGGGTAAAACACTTCTTGCATCTCATTTTCCATATTCTGTACATCGCTTCAGATATGGCTATTGTTTGAAAATGCCTAGATCCCTTATCTCCTTTCTTTTTTTGAACAAATATAGCACACCCTAGCTGGTCTCCTAGCAATGGTTTTTTGAATTCCATTCCCTTTCTATTGTGCAGCAGTCTAATATATTTCCATACATCTTTTTGTCCCAAGGCATCACATTCCATCAAAATGTGCTCTAGAGTTTCTGTAACCCTACATTTTGGGCAGACGGCTCTCTCCTTAAAGCTGGGGATGTTTTCCCAGTATTGCCCAACCTTATATGCATTGTGCATTGCCTTCTGGAGGAAGTTCTTCATTTGTCTTGACAGATGCTTGCATCTTATTGATTTCCATATTTGGCTGTCTGTTGGGACTTGTCCCGTTCTTTCTTTTGCCACCCACCATAACATGTCCAGATGAGTGGTGGTGCCTCTCCTTTGGGGGGGGGTGAGGCTTGATATTATCTGTCACGACCCGCTACCGACCTCCGGGACTCAGCCCCGGCCCCAGGACTCCAACCCCCAAAACCACCCCCACGACCGCCCCGGGCCCGGACCGCTACCCAGCCAACTCCCCCAGCCATCACCGGCCATCACCGGCCGTCAACGCCACAGCCACTGCCACTCGTGGCACCCCCCGGCCATCACCGCTGTGACCGCCACATCAGCGCCAGGTCTCGGCTATCACGCCACATCAGTGCCGGCACCACCCGTCACCCCCGGCCCACGCTGAGACCCCCATCACGCATCATGATCGTGCATCACTGCCACCGACCTCCGCACGCCACGCCCCGCTCCCGCTCCCTCCTCACTGCCCCACCACCGTGTGTCTCTGCACTTCCAGTACGAGACCTCTGCGCCGCGCGACATGTCTTAGCCTTGCCCCGTCCCATGCGGCCCCCGGGTCTCATCCCAAGCCCCGGCGCTGCGACCCGCTGCTGGAACCCAGGCCTGACCCCTGGGCCATACATACTACGTAGTATATAAGGCGCAGAGTAGTAAGTAGGTACTCTAGTCTTGATATTACCGTAACCCCGTCTTGTCTGTTGTGTTTCGTCTCTGTTTCATCTCTTGCATGCCCCGGTTTCATTATTTTTACTTGCTTCTTTTCTCGTACTCGTCTCGTTTTGACTCTCTATCTCGTCTCTACTCGTCTCGTACTTCTAATCCATTCTTGTTGTTCTCTTTTCTCTCTTCTACTCTAAGTTCTCTCGACTCTTCGCTCCCAGCTCTCTCCTCTTCGACTTAATCGTTTCCCTTCCCCGCTATCTTATCTCAACTCTTTCCCCTTTTGGCTATTCGACTTCCCTGGCTCTGCTTCTATCCCCGGGACTCGCTAAGTCCCCACGTCTGAACTTCTCTTGATCCCCGGGACTTGCTCGCTCGCCGGCGCTCACTTGTCTCGTTCTCTCGCACCCCTGGGACTCGCGCCAACCCCCGGCACTCGTCCTTCACCCTCCCCGGCACTCGTCTTACCCACCAGCGCAACCGGCACTCTTCCACGCACCACCCCCTGCCCCACTTCGGTCCCCTATGCCTCGCGCTCATCCTGGTGCCCTGTGTTTGTACACGGTGAATAGCCGTAAGGTGGATTCGCCCAGTAGACTGAGCCCCCGTGGTCAGCGGAACCTGACATTATCCCTCTGTATAATTTCGCTTGTGTCATTGTGGTTAGTTTTGCCCCAGGGATTTTGTACCCTTTGGGAGTTGATAGGTCTACTTGGTCCTCAGTGTCCTTCTCCACTCCCTCATTTGCCAGCCTATTGGCCCCTTTGTTCCCAGCAATGCCTACATGGGCTTTTACTTTCTTTAGAATTGACAGGCCTTTCCTCACTTGTATTTATGCCACCATTGGTTTCATTATTTCTTTATTTAGTGTGTCAATCCATCCTTTGTCTTTTCTTTTCTGTAGTAGAGTGGTGAGGTTGTCTATTGAGATTTGTAAGTCGCTTTTAATCAATATGGTTTGGTCAGCTGGTACTGATTGGATTGCTGCCAGAACTGCTACAGCCTCTCCTGCATTGTTTGTTTGCAGCAGGTGTCTTGGTACTTTGATGGCTCTGTTTTTTAGGTTGTTTTCTCCAAACCATATTCTCAAACCCACCATTGCACAGCCTGTCTGGTCTCTTTTGCATGACCCATTAGTGTAAAATGTAGTTATGTCTCAGTGTATTCAGGTCTTGCTGTAGTTGAAGTCTCTTGGGTAAGGCTCTTGTAATATAGCAAACACATGGAATCTGTCTTTTAGGGATCCCTTTGTAGCTACCCTTCATATCAACTATCTTCCATCCCTTGTTTTGGAGGATTTCCATCTCTTCTTCCATGTCTCTCCTCTTATCTTTGGGGAGTTCCAGGTTTCATTGTCTGCTCAGTTTCCCTGTATGAGACTTTGCTAGCTGTCTGCACTTGTGTGGGTTTGTGCAGCTATTTTGTCTTTTTTCCTTGCATAGTATGCAGGCACAATTTTGTCTCGCTTTGTGTCGTGTTTTTATAGTGGGATCTGTCTCTTTTGCTAGAGCTTGCATATCCCCCACTGTTCTGACCTTGTAGGTTTCCCATAGGCAACATGCAGCAGCTGAGTGTGTCTGGATGTTTCTTACTCCTACTAGATCTTTGTGGAGCCATGCTGGCATCTCTCCTCTAAGTTTTTCCTCCAGCGTTACTGGGCAGAAGGCTATCTTGTGTTTCTTTGCTGTTCTCAGTATTTTTCATATGGGCAGTGGGAGGCTGTTCTCACCTGACCTTGTGTCTATCTTAGTGTTTTGTACAGTTATGTCATTTCCATGTGTCCTGGCTATTTTCATGTTCACTAGGTTGTCTACTATTTGTGCCCATTTTAGTGGCTGTTTGTCTAACTTTAGGTATTGTTGGACTTTCATTAGTTTGATTGCCTCTTCTTGCTTTTACTTTTCTTCTGCCCTCTTCCATTGGTAGTCTAAGCATTGATAGGCCTATCATAGGTTTTTTCCTCTGTTCCACTACTTGAGGTTTCTGTCTATGATCTCAATCATTGGTGTCCATATGCTGGCTTCCTCCACCTTGGTTCCTATAAATGCCCCCAGCAATCTTGTGGGCTCCCCCCTCTCATGCTATTTTGATGTCATCAGGGATGGTCTTGCTGAGTTGGTTTAGCTTCCTTGTGGTAATGATGTGTTTCCTGAATTCCTGGGTTCCTATAGAGATGATAATCATTTTGGGTATGTTGAATTTTGCTCTCAAGGCTGTGCACCATTCAGAATGTAGGATTTCTTCCAGGTCTTCAAAATTGTCTTTCTCATCTAGGTATACTGTCGTGTTGTCTGCAAAGAGAGTAGTGAGGATTTTTTCTATGCTGTTGTTGGTGGCCAGTCCTTTAAGGGTTGAGTTTTGGAGCATCTGTGTGAGGGGCTCAATTGCAATGTTGAACAGTAGGCACAACAGGGGGTCTCCCTGTCTCACACCTTGTCTTACCTTGAATTTGCTACTGACTTCTCCATTTATTATCACTCTTGTGTGGGCTTCAGAGTACAGGTGTTTTACTGTATTTATGAAGCTCTTGGGGATTCCAAATTTTTTCAGTGTTTTCCATAGGAAGCCATGTATTATCCTATTGTACACCTTTTCTTGGTCAAGGCAGACTAGAATTCCATTTGATTCAGGGTGGAACACTTGCACAGTGCTTCCAATGTGTTCAACAAAAACAAGAAGCTTGCCAAGACAAAGGCAAACAAGGCTCAGGCAGCAGCCACTCTAGCTCATAGGGTGCAGAATCACTTTTCAGGACATATTTACAATCAATGGATTGAAGGTGAAGATATGGGGGCTGCTTGATGCTAATGTATCTGGATCTACTGCAGCCAATTATAGAGAGGTCAGGCATCTTCAACACTATCTTGATGAAGGATATGACTAGCAATACTGGCAAGACTGCCACATCATAGTTATTGTCATAACAACATATGTGTTTCACATGTAATATTGTTATTTTCAAATTTTATTTCTATTATACAATAATCTTCTATTCAGTGGAGTTTCCAATGAATTCCAACTGTCTCATATTCACTATTAGTTATAACTGGTGAGTTGCCTGGGATTACAATCATCTTTGATTGTTTAACCTCAGGCACTGCTGACACCAGAATCTGTTTTTGCCAGAAAAAGTAGCAAAGAAATGTGTCATGCCATTTTTGGTGTACATATTACTGATGGAAAAAGTGTTGAAACAATGAAAAATACCTTTTTCTTGAATAAAAAGTTGCCAAAGAAATGGTATGACAGATTTCTTTGTTGCTTTTTCCAGTAAAAACAGATTCAAGGGCCAGCAGTGAGGTGAGATCGCTTTTCTTTCACTTATTCTATGTACTAATAAAATTATCTTCGATTGTTTAACCCCAGACATTGTACTATTTTGTATTTGAATATACAACAATTGTGATATGCTGCATCATATCTGAGGGGGTTATCTTATCTGTGTCACTGGGTTTTGCTGCAGATGCGATGTGCGTCTTCATCTCAGTTCTTCTTGTGTGAGTTCTCATTCAAAGATGGCGCTACCCTCTATACTATTGTCTTTGGTGAAGGCATACTCCCACAATGGCATGTGTATAGTCAGATGATCTTGTAATGCATGAATGGCATATATAATTGGTATAGTCTGGATAATATACATATTTACCGGTGGGCAATGATGCACTAAAATATAGTTCTATCCTGCAAGACAGTTTCAGTGTGATTGTGCCCCCACCATATTGGGCAGACTACCGTTACCATGCTTGTGAGGACCGTGGGTCACAGGGTCTGTCACACAGAAGATCTCAGACAATCAGTTAGAACTGGGATAAGTCCTGGATTGCCAAAATCTAGCTAACTCCAAACAGTATGTAGTTTCAATACCATTGGTAATGGAGGTAGCCAAAAATCAGATAAGAGCAGAGAATCACAAGGTAACAAGATTAAGGTTAAAGATAACAATGACAGTCATCACATATGCCCTCCATGTATTGAGAATGTGTGAAGAATACATAAGAAGAGGTAGTAGTTGTTCTGGAGGGTGAATCATGTTATGTGGAGTTGATAATGTTAAATGTGCAGAATTTGCTGTAGCGGGAATCGACAGAGGGAAACTTTAATATGGACTGAGGGATGGAGAAGCTGTCATAGTTGAATAGGCCTGTCTCAGGGTCATGGCAGATGAACTCACATGGATTGTTACCCTTGGTGCTATTGTAAGCCACAGTGAAGTTATTGTACCCACAAGGCTCAATGGTATTGATGGTGATGCTGCAACGGTGGACTTTGTTGTTGTATTCGAGGAATTTTAAGAGTTGAGCTGGGTGAATGATGAGGTTGGGGTTGACAGACATCAGCTATATGAAGCCATCTGGTTGGGTGGCGAGTGATAGGTGAGGGATGTAGTGGTTTTTTGGATAGGAAGGCATAAGGGTCAGATTGATGTGAGAAATAATTGATGTGGCAGTGTCACAATAGGTGGCAGGAAGTGAAGGGTACCCAACAGCAGCAGTTAGATCTGAATGTGGTCTGGCACTGGTCATTTTAAGTGGCTGTTCTGGATGAATAGACCCCAAAAACACCTGGGGGTCGTTGATCGGTGGTATGCCAGAGCTGGAAGGTAACTTGGCAATCGTATCTACCTCCTGAGCATTGAGATAAGGAGGAATTAAGCCAAGTTTGAAAACCTGTTCATAGAGTAGCCAAGTCTTATCTCCTACTTGCCATAGTACCTCGAATATTGCTTTCTCCTTGGTGCCAGCATGACTCAATATCTATCTGCAAGAATAGGTGTCTGGGAAATTGTTGGTCGTTGTTAGGGTGATGTATTTTCTGAGTAAAGAGGCATGGAAACTATTATGTATTCCTCTTTGTCGCATATGCAAAGGGATCTGCACCCTAAACAAGTGATTACCAAAGTCCCCTAGAATCAAATATGGCCCCACAAACTTGGGTATGAGCTTACGTGTCAGTCCCTTGGGGAAGGACATATTTTCTGTTGAGACGTATACAAAGTCTCCTTCCTTGAAAGGAACCGGAGCTCTCTTCCTGTTTGCACTTCATGTTTGCCTAACTTGAGCTGTGAGGATACTATTGTGGGCCATCATTATGGCCAATTTTAGTTGTTGAGCAAATACTCTGATGCCTGCATATTCTTCTTTTGGTGCAGTGTTCCAGATCATTGTGCGGGGTAATCTCCCATAATTTAGGAAAAAGGGTGAGTATCCAGTGGTCTCTGACCTTGCATTATTAATGGCAAACTTGATATCGAGCAGCTTAAATACTCAGTCCTTTTGTGTGGGCCCAATGCATTGTCTTATCATTTGGGTCATGGTTTGGTCTGCTCACTCACTGGCCCCATCGGTCTCAGGGTGGTATGAACTTGATAACTTCAATTGGGTTCCAATTAGCGCATGCAGGTGGGACCAAAACAGGCTGGTAAAGTAAGAGTCACAATCACCTATAATTGCTTTTGGTAACCCATGTAATTTGTAGACTTTGGCAAACACCAATTCAGTGATGTTTCTCGCTGTTGATGATGCCCAAAATTGTACCAAGTGGTGTCTGGGTAGGCAATCACAAGGTGAATAGTGTTGGGCTCACTAGTGGAGGTGAGCCAGGCAGGGTCCCAGAAGACGAGTTAGCAGAAGACAGTGGTAAGTGAATGTTAAGATAATGCTTAGCGTAGATGCCAAGCGCTAGATGCCTGCCATTGTTGCAAGGCATGTAGAGAACTAGGACACTGGTGAACTTCCAGCGGCAAAGGAAAGCACTGTTCAATGGTGCTCTGGCATAGAGTAAACTTTAAGAGAGGCAAAATTGAGCTCTGAAATCCAAGTGTAAAAGATAGAGGGTAAAGGTAACTTGTTATTTGCAGAGTATAAGTATAGTATATATAGTAAACTGTAAGCAAAGTTGCTGTTGGCGACCAAAGAGTTGCCAAAGTGGCAAACTGGGTAAGTAAATAATAGCCAACAATTTTTTATATAGGAAAATGTCAATCAGACCTTGGTGATGCCTAGCAGCGCCAATCAAGCTGTTTGTCATGTCAAGATGCCAAAAAGTAGGAATGAAATCACCAAAATGTCAGCGTTGTGAAATGATGGTGGTTACCAGGGTGCAGCGGCAAGGTCAGTGAAACCTTGGAGTCAAGAAAGTACCCAAAAATAATAATAATAATAAAAATACAATAAGTGTTTGTCCAGGGATTTGAATCCTAGCCCTTTGGAAGGGCACCAGGTAAACCATACGTCACGCTAACCACTAGTCCACACAGCTGTGCTAGACAATACATTAGTACACCTTTTAATACAACCTGGGTCTTATCACCATGTATGTGGTTTTTCCTGGAACTAGGTGTATTATACTAGTCAAGTGATCTATTATTATGGTGAGTGAATCATAAGTTGTGTTATGGTCCCTTGATTCAGGCAAAGGTCCCACAAAGTCAATTCCAATCACCTCCCATGGTTGCGTTGGCACTGGTAAAGGTACAAGTTTCCTGTAGGGCTTATGGTTATTTGGCTTAGTTCTGGCACAAGTTGTGCATGATTCACAATAAGCCTGTACATCGCTGCTCATGTGTTTCCACCACACATGTCCCCTCAAGTATGCTAGTGTTTTTTGGGCCCCCAAGTGAGCTAGGATTGAGTGTGCTTCTGAGATTACTATTTCTCTGGTGTTTCATCCCACCACTATTATATGGGGTATGCATAGCAGTCTCTTTTTAATTCATGTTGAGGTAAAGTGATTTATTCTCAGAATATTCAAAGTTTTTGAATTCATGTGGGTTTTCTACTATTGGTGCCAATAGGGGATCATGTGAATACTTTCCTTGTATACCAGTAAATCAATTGGGTCCCACCCTCTGGCCATGAGTTCGGCTAATGTAATGGGTTCTAGGGGTCCCACCAGTTGTTGGAGTTTTCTTGAATAGTCAGATATTCTCTGTTCCTTTTCTTGTTTGGCATTATCTGTGTCTGCCTCATTAGGCCTTTTGGTGTATGTGTCTGCCTTATTGGGCCTTTTGGTGGATGCATTCTTGGGTTTGTTGTCATTTTGCTTATGTGCAGGTATTTTGATGGTGAGTTTTGTCTGAGTCACTCCCTTCCTGCCCTTCTTTCGTTGCTGAGGGCCTTACAGCACGAAATGTCAGGCTGTCCTGGCTGCAAATTCCTTAGATGTCTCTGGCTAACCAGTTTCTGCTGGTGGTATTATCTTCTGATGATATGTGCGCTTCTGCTTCACGCCACTTTTGGGTGCATCTTTTACCTCTGGTGCCTGATCATTGTTGTGATCAGGCTCAGTCATTGGTAAGTGATTGGTGGTCTCTCCTGCCAAAGTCATCACACCAATTTCAGCCAGGTCAGTAGATATGCATTCACTCTCACCCTCCTTTCCCACCAGCAATGGCGCTGAAACTAGGTGGGTTGCGTGTGTGTCATTCTTTATCACATCATGATAAGTATATTTGCTTTGCGCCCTGACAGTGCCTGGCTCGTCAAACACATATAATTGGGATAATGCGTCTGACAGGATATTCTCAGCACTCAGTACATATTGTACCCCGAATTCAAATTCTGAAAAATTTTCCAGCCATCAGGCTTGCCGCCCTGATAGATTCTTTTGGTTCAATAGGTGAACCAGGCCCTTATGGTCCATATACCAAGTAAACCTTGTGCCTTGTAATATGTCCCAATGCCTGAGCATCATCTCCACCCCCGCCAACATTTTGATCTTGTGCACTGGATAATTTTGTTGGGCAGGATTCAGCTTTGCAGAGTAGAATGCAGCCACCTTTGCTGTTTGCCAATCTTTGCCTTGGCTGACTATGCCAGCTATGCCTGTTACGCACCCGTCCATGATTACATGGATTGGTGGTTTATCATTTCCATATTCCAATGGTCTACAATGGTGGTCACAGCATGTCACAGCTAATTGTTTGATGTCCTTAAAAGCTCGCTGGTGGGTATATTCCCAGCAGAATGGGACTGTGTCTCTGATCAGACCATGAAGGACCCCATGGGTATTCTCACCCTGTCAATATTGTCAGCAAGGTAACCTGCAGCACCCAAAAATCCCCTCAGCAGGTTGTAATTAGTCGGGGTCTTCCATTTGGCAATGGCATCCACTTTGTCTGGATCCATGTGGATGCCCTCGTCGTCCACAATCTGGCTGAGTACCTTCATTTCTTTACACAAGAATTGTAACTTATTCTTTCCTAGATAGAGTTTTTCCTTTTGTAACATATCTATTACAAGCTTAACATGTTTATTGTGCTCTTCTAGGGTTTCTGAATATATTATAATATCATCCAGATATACATCAAGGAATCTACCAATATACGTGGAGAAAATATGATTCATTAATGCCTGGTAGGTTGCTGGTGCATTGCAGGCCCCCTGTTGGATGACATTACTAACCATGTTCCCATCAGGGGTAGTTACAGTGATCCTCTCCACATGTTCTGATAGTATACAGATCTCTTCATATGCATCCTTTCCATCCAGAATAGATCAATACCGACCTTTTGAGACTCTTCTCAAGATCCCATCTATATCTGGTAATGGTGATGACCTCTTGATGGTATTGGCATTGCAAGCATGCAAATCAAATATTGTTCTCAGCTTGGGTGGTTCTCCAGCTTTGGACAGTTTCAGTATGAGCATCATGGGGACCGTGTTCCTGCTGCTGGTTATTTTCCAATGACCATTCTTTATGTATGCATCTCTCTTCTGGTAGGATTGATTACCCTTAAAGGTGGGAGAGGAGTATCACTTGCCAATTTATAGATTGGCCCCTCATAACGATGCAGTTCTTCTTGTATTACTTCTAAATTTTCTTTGTATAGCCTCATTGACCTTGATGCCAGCTTGGTAACACCTGTTCCTTCCAGTGGTAGTGATGCAGTGGATCCAATGACCAAATGTGAAGGGTTTATGCCAAAAGTAACCCTGTGTTGGAAGAGAAATGGTGTGCCCAGTATGAGGTCATATCTGGACAAGTTGATGACGTCGAAGTAGCGCTGTTCTGACATGGACTGGTATTTGAAACCTGCTGTTGCGCTATAATTGATGTGTGATTGAGAACCTTGTACTGCAAGCTGTAAAGAGACTGGAGATGTGAGTTCTCTCTTCTCAATCCCTAACTGTTGCACTAGAGTGGTAGAAATGAAGTCTCCCAGGGATCCTGAATCCACTAAAGCCCATGCGGGTGATCCATTAATGTGGACTACTATTACTATGGGCTTGGGTACCTTCCTTGAAGGGTTTTTTACATATGCGGCATTTCATTGTACTGCCGGATAGGAACCCATTGGTATCTGTTGACTGTTGAGTTCTAATCCGCAAAGCCTCCCATCTTCCACCTCCAGGCGCAAGCTTCCTATGGCAGCATTCCATGACTCAGTCATTTCTGTCTTAGGCAGATTAGGAGGCAATTTGTCTGTATGGTTCTCTCCAAAAAGCTGCACCACCAACTTGATCAGGTCTGAAGTGGGGTGTCAATTGGCGGTATCTTGCAAAACTCAAAGTTGTTTTTTATACCAGTTTACTATGTCATAGTGCTCATTGTCGACTTTATTTAGCGCAATTGATGCACAAAACCTTAAGTGGCAATCATACCATCGGTAAATTGTCCCATTGGATATTACTTCGAATTGGTGGTAAGGGCTTGCCATACCAGGCCCATTCCATGGGTATGGTGTCCCCTGTTCAAGTGCATGCTTTATATTCCAGGCATGTGTATCAGCCACTAGGAGTGTCTGGTATGCTGACTTTTTGTTATATGGTGCCCCAGTCGCCCCATGTCTGATAGTGGCATACCAGTGACTGATAAGGAAGTTTTGATGCATGACCACTGACCGGGGTATCACGTCAAACATGTCAAACACCCTATCTTCAACCAACAATTCATTGTGTGATTCTGGCATGGCCACAAACCGTTTGTTGCAAAATTGCAACACATTGGCTGGATCACCTGGGTAAGGTTGCATTGATTCTAACATTTCTTCTAGTTTATTACACGCGGCATCTCCGATCCTGCAGTGTTTTAATTCTATGTCTAGGAGACATATTTAATTGTCTCCACTCTTGACTTCTGAGTCATATGAGTTGTCGAAGTCCCTTGGTGGAGCCAGAAGGATCTCTTCCTCATCATCCGTGGAATTGTTGTTGAAGTTGCACCAATCCAATGAGTCTATCACCATGTCTTCATTGTTATCAGAGTCTGACACCAATTGAAGGTCAGGTATTTTTCTGTCGCTATTGTATCGCTATCGTACTCTGGAACTTGGCAGTCAGAGTATGATACTCGTCCTATCATCCCCATGGACAATTCCCTTAATTCACCCTGGCTATCATGGTGAAGTTGTGCCGTCTCATCCAGGTCTACACAAATACCAAACACGCTTACACCTGGAAGTTTTCTGTTATTTGATTTTGCTTTCCCTTTATTGTGGCAGTTTGGCGCAAAGTGTCCTTCCTGCTCACACAAGAAGCATTTGTTGGCACTCCAGAGCTCATGCTTCTCCTCTTTGCTAAGTGGATTCATTTGCTGATAGTCGCTCTTGTTGTGGCTGTTGTCATGGGGTCCAGCTTTTCCAGGTTGCGGCGTGTAATCAGGGGTTGAATTCACCTTTTGCCCTCCAGGGTACTTGGGGTTCTTAAACTTATGCTGGTTCTGAGCATTACCACTCAGCTTAGGGTTATTATTCTTTTGGGCCAAGTAGTTGTTATTGTGGCGCGGTTTTTGGCTCAGCACTTGTCAGTCAAATTTGACTCTCATAAGTCGACGTTTTCAGCCATCTCTTGGTATTTGGCCTCCCTTACCATGTCCTTCCAAGAGGTGTACTCAAGATTCATGTGTTCTCTGAGGAGCGCTTTCCGGATCGCCAGCCGGAACCCATTGAATAGTTTGACTACGTGAGCGTGCGTGCTGTCTGCTCCCACAATAGTGAATAACTCATCCAGGTCAGCAACATACTCCCTGATTGACTTATGCTCTTGATAGAAGCTATTTAGTTTTTCCCTTTGCTGGTTTCTGAAATCTATCGGGAAGCAGTAATTGAAGAGCTCCACAAAAAATTTCTTCACCGACCAGCATTCGGGGTCTATGGAAACCGACCTAGTATAAAAGGTATATGCCTTGCCTGTCAGGAACTCAGATAGTACCATGACCTGACGTCCTTTTTCTACATAACCATATTTAACGTATGCCGTGCCATGCGTTAGGAACTTCTGGAATGCACGGATGTCCACCCTACCATCATACTTTTCTGGAGGTGTTGGTTTGATAGTAGTGCGGCGATGCGAATGCTTCCGCCTTGATTTACGGGCTCGGGGTCTCCCTCTGCGGCAAGATGATGATTGCGTTTTGAAGCCATCAGTCGAGCTTGACTCGCTGGTGTCGGTGTCATAACCAGATATGGGTTCTGAACCCGCACGCTCTTTGCGCTTAAGGTGCGAGGACTTTTCTTTCTTCTGAAGTCTGTCCATTTCGCGCGCTAATTTCCTTTTGTTTCTGAGGTAGTCCAATACATCCCCACGGGTCGGTTCTTGTTGGGCTTGATCCGCGTTGTCCGCAGCTTCCCTTCCGGCGCTTTCTCCGCTTTCGGCGCCGTCGTTACCGACCTCCTGAGCGGTTATTGCGTCCAATTTCGCAGGTTGGGGCCGGTTTTTGCGTCCTGCATTGTGCTCCGCAAGGATTTCACGCTGTATCTGAGTGTTCATCTCACATTCGTCTAGGGTCAATTGCTCCCCAGTTCCTGGGGTCGGTAACCTTTCCCTCTTCCCGGTTATTCTCCGGTTCAGGTAGGAATGTGAAACCTTTTCCATTCTTTTGTCGATGCGTGTTCGTTCTTCTGGGGTCATGTTGTCACGAGCACTCTCAATGTCCTGATGTAATTGTTCATCTATGACTGTATCGTCTTTATTCATTTTCGACCCCTGCCCCACTGTGGGGTTGGGGTTTTCACTTATATTTAACTGTTCTACTAACCCTTCGGGTTCTACGGTAGATACATAAAGATGGTCGTCTCCATCCGATACTGAGTTGGCTTCGTCGTCATCCTCAGTTTTGATGCCCGCGTGGGGGTCATCCTTTCCGCCGGCCTTGAGGCTCGGTGGCATCCACTTCCATTTCAGTGGGCATCACCACTCGCGGTAGGTCCAGGTCGGGTCTCGGTGTCCTGTTTTGCTCCCGGGCATCTCAGCGGTCCTGCGGATGGCTGTTGGGCTGAGCCGTCGTGCCGAGATTCCTGAAGTCATGTTTCTGAGCGAGTACCTATTCTGCATTTTGGTTAGTGGTTGGTTTTGTGTGGAGACTCACAGTGTTGGGGGTCCGCAGTTGATCAGACTGTAGGTGGCCAGTACACGGGAGTCGCCGTAGTGGGTTTCGAAAACTAGTAGGACTTTTTGAAGTTCAAAAAATGTGAGGACCGTGGGTCACAGGGTCCGTCATACAGAAGATCTCAGACAAAATCTAGCTAACTCCAAACAGTACGTAGTTTAAATACCATCGGTAATGGAGGTAGCCGGAAATCAGATAAGAGCAGAGAATCACAAGGTAACAACATTAAGGTTAAAGATAACGATGACGGTCGTCACAACGCTTCACCCTGTGACAATTTGTGACCTTTAAAGTTCAAATTCAAGCAATTGAGTCGTCTATGCTTGCTCATGGCAATTAACAGCACATTAGATAAAGTAGAAACTGTGAGGGCCACATTTTTCATTGACCTTTGCCGTACCTTCTGATTATTTCAAAGGACGTACCATCTAGTTATCCACTGGGCAGTTGGCCTTTTAACACGCGATTGTTCAAATTTGACCAGTGGATACCTTCATCAGTGGTAGAGGCATGGTCCTGTAGAAGCAAAGTATGTCAATATTTCGACTTGCTTGATATCTTTTCGATGCTGATCCCCAGGAATCCCGAAAAACGTTCAACGACCTACCTTTGGAAATTCTATCCGAGATTCTGAAGCATGCTCATTGGCGTGACTTGATCACCATGAGACAGGTTGGTTCATCGACTTTCAATACAAAATCAAGGAATGAACCGATACTTGTAGGTTTGCAAACGGCTCAACGACGTTTCACGAACACGGGAGGTGTGGACGAACCAGTATCAAAATTATCTGGCAGAGAATAGATTCAGAATGGCAACAGAAGAGGCTCTCGACATGTATTCACCTCTGGAATTAGAATCTTGGGTGTTGCAGCGAAGAAGTGCCGATTGGGAATGGCAATCTAAGAGCCATCCCGTCCAAGAGCGCATGATTTTTTTGGACGATGGTTATACGTTGATTTTGGTCCCAGGTGGACGCTGGCTCCTTACCACTATGTGCAACGGTGCAGTTTTCTGCTATGATCTCGAGGATCCCCAAATGCGGCGCACTCTATTAACTTCACCGCGTGATGACGCCAACAGCCTTGCACTATATCGCGTAGCTGTTGACATCGATCACTCAAGCACGAGTCCGACATTGAAGTTTCTCATGGTAAACTATCCTTCAGAATACATGTGTCAGTGTGTTCCAGTCCAATGTGTCACACGATTGATACTGACTCACATGCGGCCAACACTCCAGCACGGCCTTTGAATGGTTCTCTTGATATTATGATCTGGTGTGTCAACCTGCGTGGACATGGGTCCTCTGCATACCTGGAAGCACATCTTTTACATTCCTTTCTAGCGACCGAGCCGTCTACCAGTGTATTGTCTATTAGTCTTTCTGGTAATCTACTTGCCAGGCTTATGTGTACCTCTCGATTTCGGCCATACATTGAAATTCTTGACTGGAAGTCCTCTACGGCGTCCGTGCATCGTAGAACGGTAATTTTCCCTGAAGAATTGGACTCTTCGGACTCGGTAGGTGAAAATCTTTTATCTAGTGTACACCAGCGATTATATACGTTATTTAGGTTTCTGTTTCGCTGCTTCCTGGAAACCGGTTGGCCTTTGTCTCGACCCA
This sequence comes from Termitomyces sp. T69sscA, assembly GCA_017657225.1. Taxonomy (NCBI): domain Eukaryota; kingdom Fungi; phylum Basidiomycota; class Agaricomycetes; order Agaricales; family Lyophyllaceae; genus Termitomyces; species Termitomyces sp. T69sscA. The sequence continues at coordinate 44,104 of JAGGAQ010006071.1, forward strand.
CAACATCTTCATTTATATCATAGGCACAATGAATGAAGAACAGCCTGTCGCCCCCGTAATTCCTGAGCGTCCATCCGAATCACTATGGGCGTCATGCTACAGTCACGGGGATCATGAATTCAGTCATCATGAGTCGAATCAGGACAATGAGGCCGTTATTCTCGTTTTAACTTCCAAACAGATAGTTTACCATCTCGTGATTCCTCACAACGTTGAGCGTCTACCACATCTTGTGCCATATATGACTGTGCCTCACGGATATTATACGTATGCGGCTGGAACACAGAAGGCCCTTGTGGAGAAACAACGTTCGATCCTAGTCAAAGTCGGCACGATAAATCACCGGCATTCAGATGTTGTTACAATACATCGACTCAACGTTTCTTCTGGTCTTCAGCGTTTATTGCGCCTTGGGTCGCTATGTCCAGTTCTTTTGGTCGAGGACATTGGACGCATCATAATCAGGCAGGAACGCGTAATTTTCATCCTTGAAACCTCTAGATTTCTTCAAATTAGTTTAATATAGAACACGAGCTACGACCTGTGCCACTTTACTTGCTACAGTTTCAACACAGTTTTTTTCAAGAGATTGAGAATGTATAACTTACTTTACTTGCTACAGTTTATTGTCACAGCAAAAGCTGTCAAACCTGCTTTCTGTGCAATGGAATAGGCAAATCCTTTTTGAAAGTATCAATAACACCTCCAGTCCTTCTGGCTCTAAGACTTCAACAACCACCCCACCTTTGCTTCAGCCCCAAAACACGTACTGATTGGTCTGCCATACTCAGGCCATTACCACCATCCCCTAGCAACTCCCACAGCCATCACTGCCATCACTGCCACATCACTGCCCATTATTGCAATCCTCAATGCTTCTCTTGAACCTTACCAATGCTTTTTCACACATCCCAGCCCATGGATCATCCATCATTCCACCACATCATTCTTTCATATTACATTTCATGCATCATTTCATCACATGATGCATCACCTGTGCATCCTGTTGCTCTGCTGCCCCTCATGGTACCACTCCTTTGAGATTATCCTTTGCTCTGTATGATCAGAACCAACACCTGCCAGCCTTGCACAATTCCTGAACTGCACTTAGAGCCCCAGTGCTGTATCCTGACATTGTAGTGTCAAGGCCTTGAAACTCAAGCT
>JAGGAQ010006072.1:0-44912 GCA_017657225.1 Termitomyces sp. T69sscA
GAGTATCTTTTGATCTCGAACTTAGGTATGTTTACTAAAATCAGGATCAATGAAATATCTTTTGATCTCGAACTTAGAACTTAGTCTGCGAATAATAGTCATTGATTCACTGCGCAATACATGATGCTGCGTCACCCAACCCCAAACTGATAGTCTATTGCATGACATTTTTCCAAATCTGGACATTTCCCGCGATACGTGGGTTTCCACCGTCGTAGCACGCAGGAGACAGACTCCTATAAACAGTCACTCGAACCGCTCGAGATTTGCCAGCCAATTCAACGTTTTATCTGTGTGATCACTATCTAATGTAATTTATCAAATTTCAAAGACCGAGGGGCTTCGTTGAGAATCAATGATGGATTGGATTGGATTAGATATTATTATTACATAGAGTTGGCTGGCGAATTCGAGCGGTTTGAGTGACTAATTCTTGAGTAGGAGGCTTCCTCGAAGTTCTCTCCTTGGTTTAATCTGATCCGATACCCATTCGAGCGTGCGGTCACAAACCATGATTTAATTTCAATTAACCCACTACTTTAGAAAACGAGTTGTCTCCAGCACTTGTCTGGCAGATGATGCGATGGGCAGGTGAGTATTTTTTTCATTGCCCTATTAGAAATTTGAGCAGTAAGCAGTGTTGTTCAAATTCACATCTCAGGAGTAGTGGCCGGCTCGACGTGGCGCCGGTTCATCCTATACTGCATATACAAAACAAGTTGGAACAAACAAGAAGTAGAGCCAGCATGGAGCGCACCTGCTTTGGTTTCAAGTCAGGCAGGTAGCTGTAGTGAGCTAGTTCACATGATAATCATTCGAGGAAGAGAAGCGAGACGATGTATCACTGTCACTCAAATGGCAGGGACGCATTTATAATCTGTCCAATGCACTATAGATTTGGATACTCAGCTTCCACGAAACGATAGATGGATGTCTAGATGGGAACCGCAACGACGGGCTCGTAGAAGCTACTTAAAGGAGCACGACGTCTTGCACTGGCAATCCGCCACCCAGTACTTCGCAAAAGAGTGTCTAGGTGCCCGATCGTCCTCTCTTGGGCATTGGTCCACATCATCATCTGGACAATCTGTAAGGTTACGAGTGAGAAAGCCAGACTCATATCACGTACCCCAAGGTCGAGAAGGTAGGGTATTATATTTGCCGCGCCATAGTTAGCTAACAGAGGTGATGGTGCTTCTTTATAGCCAGAGTTCAAGCCTGTCTCAGTCGTAGGATCATGACATGCATAGGCAATGATGCTGTCGACTAGGACAAGTTTTGTATCGGGTGTTGCGACAGCACGAAGTTCCGTGAGAATACGAACACAGTACGGGTCCGACCAGTCATGTAAAATCTGTCTGAGGATGAATACAGAAGCGTTCGTCACGGGCTGAGGGTTGAAAAAGTCGTGGGCTGAGTATGCATGGCCATTTGGTATTCGATCCGGAGAAGCATACACGATACCTACGTGAAAAGGAAAGCCTGCCTGTATCAATCAATTTAGAGTATTCCTTTCTCCAATACTGGAGGAACCATGAGATCAATACTCTAACAGGAAAGAGATAAACCACGACGCACGGCTGTTGCCTCAGCGCATACCATTGGGAGATCTTGTACAACAAAGTTAAGATGATCGTTTTTCGTAACCACCGCGAGTGAAGATGTGCCGATTCCTCCCCCTACATCGACAATGATCGAATCTCGGGGCAGGGCTTTCCAGTCAAGCACTGAAACCTCGATATCAAATCAAGTATCGCCGTGCTGATTGTCAGCAAAGACGGACCATCATCCAAAAGGTCAGAAGGTTGCATTTGTGCGACACCACGCATGGCAATGGCAAACCGGCGACGACGGTATTTCTGCTCCTGAGTCTCATACCAAAGCCAGATTGGAATGTCCACACCGAACGCACGATTGAAAGGGGCGTGATTAGGTTCACTGGAGCGGTCCGTCGCAGGGTCCTTAATGTTTTCAAGGAGCTGTGACGAAGATTTGGCACCATCTCCAACGCTGAAAACCTGTTGACGATGCTCATATGAGCGGATGAGAGGGCTTACAAATGCTCGAAAAGGGCCACAAGTCCCGATGTTCCTTCATGTTTGTTTTCTGGACTTTGAAAGGTGTAACAATCTTGACTTGGACATGAAATGAAAATGTATACTTCTCATGAATATCTGCGACAGATTTTCCACTGTCCATCGCAGTAGATATCCTCGTGTTCGCGAATACATCAGGAGTGACCTCTCTGTAGCAATGATCTGTTGCTAGTATGCGAAGTAACCTGCCTAAGTGATAGTAGAAATCAACGGTCGATATTGAATATTGGAGCGCCAGTAGGAAGAACTCGCCTAGTTTGTTGCCATCTACACCGCATATCTTTGCGATATTGTCGACGTGCATTCCCTGTCGACGTCGCAAAATACACGTCACACATCAAGGAGGACAGGCCGAAGGTAGTATACCTGTGGCCCTGCTTCACGCAGGATTTCCGTCACACTAAGCTCCAATGCAGTCCGTAGTGCAGCACTCTTAAAGTGCTAGACTCGAAATACTTAGAAATTATCTTGAACTATGTATCATTGAATCTGAGGACACACCGCGGACGCAATGTTCATCAGTGACGTATGAGGTGGTAGAACACGCGCTGCAAGCTGCAATGCAGCGGCAGCAATAATATTTGCCGCGTCAGCTGCGACCTGGCTCGCTCGAAATAATTCAGATTGTGGTGTGAATGCTTGAGTTGGATCGGGAAATGGCGTTTTGCAGTCTTTGCAAGCTTGAAGCAATGTCGACACAGAGGAAACAATCAAGTCCGAGAGCTGCTGGATTTCGGTAGCCATAAGAAAGAATCAGACCTAGTTTTCTTGATGGCAGGGCTAAGTGGGGTCAATGGAAGACACGCAAGGGTCCGGATTTTTAATCATTCACGCACGACAAAAGAGGAAAATGAATCTGCAGGCAACTTCTGGTCTGCCGCATTCATGTTTAAAAATACCAAGAAAATGCAATCACGAGAACCTGCTACTGGTGGAGAATGATTTCTTGATCAAGATATTGTATGCCATTTATCTGATGCTTCGCTGAACTTCGCCGAAGTGACAATATGAATGTTGAACTTCAGAGATACGGCCAACACCGCCGCAAGCGATCTTCTCTGACATTCCAGCAACTTGGTCATTCCACATGTCGCACCTTAAATTAACCAACAATGAAACGTCTTTCGACCTATTGCAATGCGACACATCAGTACATAATCACGCACACCACAGAAGTAATCCACACCCAGATGAAGACACACCTTGTGCAGACGTCAAAGAATAGTCTCAAAGAGATATAAGGACATCCTGTCGTCCACGGCTTCGGCTCTGATGATAGTGGCTCGTAACCTGACTGTTTATCCCTCTTTGGCATTATTTTATTCCAAGTCCGCGGAAAAATTCACTATGCTTGTTATCCGAATACTACGTCTGATTCTGGTGGCCAGAAGACCGTTGCAATGTATTAAACAAAGTAGCCAAGTGATCGAATATTCTGCAAGGTAGGTCTTTGACTGGATAGGTCTCCGCCGTCCCTTCATAGCGACCTCAACACGTCTCACTTTCGACGTTTTCGTTACTCCTTTTTTCCTAATTCGTGATCCTTCTATTCTGTTCCGTATCTCGCATGTGCGCCAGCCAAACTCGTTCACGTCACCAGGTGGTCGACCTTCTGACGAGTGCAATCTCTTGCTCTGTACGTGATGGTCACGAGTGACTATCATCTGCCATTACACGTATGGGTTCGCTTTTAGATGTCGATGATGAGTGTGACTTTGATCTTGCTCGTCTCCCGGAGAATCACTGGGATAACTTTCCATCGCTCAGTTTACGCCCCGGTACTGGATGATCATGAGGGCGACTTTAACCTTGCTTTTTGGACACCGCTTTTTGGACGCCGCCTTCTCTTGACAACGGGCACCTGCCAATCCCGCTCCAAGTGTCGCTTGCGTGATAGCCTTGCTTTGGTAGCCCAGTACACCATCCCTCGTTTTCTGCTTCTACGTTCCTATCAGGCAGCGGCCTACTCATCAGAATCAGCTCTTCTCGTCCTCTACACCACGTCCTCAACGTCGCCCAATCGACCCGTTCCCATCAATACGCCACTTACGCCTCAGTTTCCCATAGCACACGCAACCCGTTCGGCAGTCTCCGTATGTAGCCATCCCCTTCAGCCCGCCTGCCAGCATACAAGTACCAGTCACGAGATATTTCACCATCCCCACGCGTCTCCATAATATCCAATCAAACACGAACAGGAACTTAAACGACAACACGATGCGCCGCACCACCCAACCCAAGTACGGCCGCCTGCGCCCAAATTATAGAATCCCCTGAATTGCGATTGTACGGCTGTCCACGTCCTTCGAGACGCGTCATCATCGTATTGAGGCGGTAGATACAAGATGAATGCGGCGTGGCCGGGAGGAAAACAGGAAATGGGAGAGAGAAGGGGCCATCGGGCAGGAAGATGGTGTGCAGATCGTAGGGTCTTCCTCCGCTGTTGTTGAGGATGGCATTACGCCTCCAGTTGCGCATAGAACGGAATTGTGGCATGCCAATTGAAGGTCAAAAGGTGGCCTATGCATCATCTGCGAACAGCGATGGTTCGTATTCCGAAAGGTAGGCTTTTGATGGGGAAGGGATAGAAATACAATTGAAAACCTCGACGTCCTTTTGAATAGCGGGCCGGCATACAAGTGAATGGAGCATGTCGCGATAAGATGTCAAGAAAGTTGGATTTCTGAATTATAGGTGTATAATAGATGAAAAGTAGATGGTCTTTTAGATTTTACTATTAATTATTAATTGCCACAGGTTTTCAGGCGCCAAGGATCGTCAGAAGAGCCAGGAAGCTGCAGTGTGGTCGCAAATCCGTTTAGTAAATTGATTTACATCACTGAAAGAGGGGAAACAAAAGTTTACTTTAAATCATGGTGTCGCCGAAAGAAGTCACACTTGTCATGTTTGGACGTCGAAAATTCAGGTCAATTACGTACACTGTATTCATCATTTTGGCTACTGAATTTTCTCTTCCTCTACAAATATTCGATCTTCTCGTCGTAGATGGATGAAGGAGGGGCTCGGATGTAAACTAGGTAATCACACGAGCAACCCCTTGGTATTCTTGGCCCTAGACATGAAGTACAATACATACGTATAATGATTACAATATTGCTGATGCACTAAAGACGGTCTTAATCTGACACACGGCCTGAAGTCGATGTTTCGTCCTGCAAAGGAACAGTCGTCTGTGGTGCCAAAAAAATTGCTATCTATGAAGGAAAACCCACCTCAAGAGTTTCGAGCGGACCCTCCTTCGTAATTGTAGTCTCGCGGAACACCTTGATTTGGTGCAACCCTACCTCACTCTCGCTCCGCGTCCTCGCTGTCTGGCCAGAGGGTGATTTCTTGCCTACTTTGACCTCAATTCCACTTGCAGTCGTGGATAATGTGCGGCTTCGCGGGAACATGCCTTTTGAGGACATATAGACGCGATTGTTGAATACCGCTAGAAGAGTGTTTGAATACCTTCCACGATATCAGACGGTACGATGGTAATCAGGAAAGGAGGGTACATACAGCTTTCCGAGCGCATATGCTCTGAGGGAATCTTAGAGCGAGTCAGAAGAGGAAGGAAGGACTCACGGAGCCATGGAAATGCTAGGGTTGCGCTCCACAAACTTTTCAACTTGAGATCCAATTCAGGAAGAGATGACTCACTGGAATAGCGAGAAGGCAGACGAGAACGGCGACGGCGACGGAAGCTATGTTGCAAGTAGTCATGTAGATGGTGATTCTAATAGTTGAATATGGTAATCGTACCAGTTATTGTATTCGTCTCCACTGTCAGGCGCACGATACGCACCAAGATATTGTCCGTCTGTTCAATCTCCCGCGTTCTTGAGCGCAGAAGCTGTTTTCTAAGAATGAGAATGTGAAATTAAAAGAGAAGGGAAGATACCATACCAAAACAGTCATAATCACTGCAATCATTGTATCCGTCAAGGCACTTCCAGCGAGCCAGAGCTAGATGGCCTTTTCAACATCACCTAGACATATTCCATTGAGAACTTACAGAGAGTTGCCATTTAAGAGTGTCAAGGCGACTCAAATCATCAAGCTGGAACGTCTGGGCAGATATCATAATCTTGGCATTGACTGAACAAAATGGATTGACACCTACGCCAATACCAGTGGCAATCGCCCCCGCAAGGCTGACAACTGTAACCTGTAGGATGACAACTATCAAGGGATCCGAGTCGAAGTCCATGAAAATTCGCTGTACTGACAAGAAATACCGATAATGGCAACCACCATGATTTCTGCAGAACCCATATGCGCCAACAGAAAAAGGTTTGTGCAACGAAGGCGATGATTCCGTCTAACATCGGGGCGTCGAAAGCAGAGATGAAAGGGTCCGAAAGCATGGTCAGGTTCCCATAACCTTTCGCGAACCAGTGAAATGCATCTGCTGTACAAAGCACTGACTGGACTGTATCTAGTAGGAACGTTCCATAAACTAATTTTTCGGATGTGAGTGTGATTGACCACGATCAAAATAAAGCCTCACCCAGCGCTTTGATTTTCTTATTGTCTTTAGGGAAACATTGGTAATAAATATCTGAAGATTCGTCAATATCACAACAATGTATTCTTAGATCTTGAGGACTCACAGATTTGCATCACGAGAATACCATATAGGAACCAGTTGAGCATGATCCCAATAAGCTGCGAAAAATAACGAGTCATCGATCATCAAAGGCACAAAGAAGCTGGATCAGGCCATACCGGTGGACCCGCGCTACGGAAGGATTGAGATACATTGATGGCACGGATGATCATAAAGACAGCTCACATTGAAGCAATATCAGGCGGAATGGGGGGTAAAACACCGATCTGAGGGTTCGAATCCATGGTTCAATACAAGGGCTTTTACTTTGTGACAATCCCAGCTGAGACTAGTCCAAGCAGGGTCAAGTGGAACGATTGAACCAAGGAAAGGAAAGCAGAGGCGGACACATTTATTCCAGTTTATCGTTCTATGTATAACACCATGGGGCTCAATGCGATGTCAGCCCTTCACAATCACGCCGAAACAATCCGGGATAACCAATATCACCTGGAAAAAAGCTGGAGCGACTTGTGGGTATGCAAGGCTAGCGCAGCAACCTCAACCTAACAATAATACATCGAAGAAAACTATCGTTGGGACCTGATCGGCATTCCCCAGAATCCGGACATTTCCCACGTTGCTTCGTTTGAGCTCAAATGACAACAGTCTGCACACATTACCTAAGCCTCAGGTAATTGGTCCTAAGGGCATCTTTCAACCCCAGCGATTCACAGCGCCGACCAGGTATCTGCCACATTTTCATCGCGTTTTCTTGTCGAAAGTTCAACTATGCAGCTCACATTCAGCCGCTTTCCAGCTCTTGTCAATCAACGGGGACTTGACGTAGAATCGGTTCGTTGTATACTCTTCAGGTCGGAAGTCAGAAGGATCAGAGCCAGAATGGAGTATCTGCTTTGATTCCAAGTCAGGTCAAGATTCAGCTAGGTATCCTGATACAGTGATAACGCTATAGATTCGGGTACTTAGGATTGGGAAAAAGACCATCTTGATATCTAGACGGGAACCGCGACGACGGGCTCGTAGAAGTTACTAGGGGGGGCACGGCGTTCTGTGCTGACGATTCGCCATCCAGTGCTTCGCAAAAGAGTGTCAAGCTGTCCAATCGTTCTTTCCTGGGAATTAACCGACATCATCAACTGTGTAATCCGTAACGTTACATGTAAGAAAGTGAGACTAAAATCACACACCGCAAGGTCGAGAAGGTAGGGCAGTACATTTACCGCCCCATAATTTGGTAAGAGAGGTGCTGGTGCTTCCTTATAACCGAAATTCAGGCCTGAATCAGTTGTAGGATCATGACAGGCATAGGCAATGATGCTGTCCACTACGACGAGTTTTGTCTCGGGCGTTGCAGCAGCACGAAGTTCCTTGAGGATACGAGCACAGTACGGATCCGACCAGCCGTGTAGAACCTGCTTGAGGATGAACACAGAAGCCTTGGCCACGGGCTGGGGGTTGAAAAAGTCATGGGCTGGGCATGGATTCTTTAGGATTCGGTCCAGAAACGGTATACACGACACCTACGTGAAAAAGAAAGCCTGCCAGTCTCAACGATTTTAAAGTCTTCCTTGCTCAAATACTGGAGGAGCCATGATATAAATACTCGAACAACGAAGTGATAAATCACGACGCACGGCTGTTGCTTCCGTGCATGTCATTGGGCGATCCTGTACAACAAATTTAAGATGATCGTGCTTCTTAGCCACCGCGAGTGAAGATGTCCCGATTCCTCCCCCGACATCGACGACAGTCGATCCTCTTGGAAGGGCTTTCCATTCTAGTACTGGGACCTCGAAATCAGACCAAGTATTCCCGTGCTTATTGCAAAGACGGACCATCATCTAAGACATCAGAAGGCTGCATTTGTGCGATACCACGCATGGCGATGGCAAATCGGCGACGACGGTATTTCTGTTCTTGTGTCTCATACCAAACCCAGAATGGAGTCTCTACATTAAAAGCACGATTGAAAGGGGCGTGATTATGTTCCACAGAGCGGCCCGTGATAGGATCCTTGATGTTTTCAAGGAGCTGTGACGAAAATTTGGCACAATCGCCGACACTGAAACCTGTTTGAGGCGATCATAATATTGGATATGGTGAGCTTACATGTGCTCCACGAGAGCTACCAGTCCTGATGTTCCTTCATGTTTGTCTTCTGGACTTTGCGGGTGGTGACAATCTTGAGTTGGAACATGAAATGAAAACGTTACCTCTCAAGAATATCTGCGACAGATTTTCCGCTGTCTATGACAGTAGATATTCTCGTGTTCGTGAAGACGTCGGGTGTGACCTCTCTGTAGAAATGATCTATTGCTAACATACGAAGTAACCTGCCTGACGATAGAAATGAATTGTCAGAATTGAGAATTGGAGTGATGGTGGGAAGGCTTTGCCGAGTTTGTTTCCATCTACATCGCATATCTTTGCGATATTGTCAACATGCATTCCCTGTCGATTTCGTAGTATATACATCATACATGAAGGAGGACAAAAGCCGAAAGTAGCACACCTGTGGCCCCGCTTCACGCAAGATTTCTGTCACATTAAGCTCTAATGCGGTACGCAAGGCAGCACTCTTCAAGTGCTACACCCAAGACATTTTCATTGACTTGAAATATGGTTAAAAAGGGCGAAGACAAACCCCGGAAACAATTTTCATCAGTGACGTGTGAGGTGGTAGAACGCGCGCTGCAAGCTGCAATGCAGACGCAGCAATGATATTTGTCGCATCAATTGCTACCTGGTTCGCTCGGAATGCTTCAGATTGTGGTGTGTATGGTTGATTTGGATCGGGAAAGGGTGTATTGCAGTCTTCACATGCTTGAAGCAATGTCGATACAGAGTAAGCGATCAAGTCAGAGAGCCGTTGGATTTCGGTGGTCATGAGAGAGAGTCAGAGTTCAGTTTCTCGACGAAAGGGTTCAAGAGCAGGGTCGATGGAAGACTCGCTAGCTTTGGACTTTAACCATCCACATGCGACAAAAAGAGGAAGCTCCTGATCTGCTCCGGGAATAAGGGGTCACTCCTGTTGCGCCGTATGATCTTCGTTTAGTTCAATACACCCATAAGGCCTAGGGATTCATTGCTGGCGGAAAATAAGATACTGCATACCAATCAATTAGTGCTTTGTCGGAAATATGGAGACATTGTGAATGCAGAAATTCAAAGTACAGCTCACAGCGTACCTGGCAAGCAAACTGTAAGCGTATCATCTTAATTTCCCCCTGTAGACCAGTGAACTATATGAGATAAGGTCCTGTGAGACAATCAAGCTTTAAATTTCAAGTCTTGATAGAGGTATTTATATTTGAGTCGAAAGTAAGTTCCATGTCACGAGAGCATATTTACGACAGCGAATTCTTGCTGTAGAAATTCTGCTTACTCAGGGTGGATAAGTGGCTAACAAATAAAAAGTTTGAAACGCGGTGCGAAAGTAGGCTATGTTACGGATCTAGTAATAGACGGACCGGTCCCGCATTAGACCTTTTTATCAATGAACCGGTGAAATTGTCCCCATCGTCGTCCACGACGTCCACGCTTGACTCACACCTTCTTGACTAGCATGACATCTATAAACTAATGTGGCGGGAACGAGAAGTGGAGAGACTTGGGAGGGTGAGGGTGAGGGGCGAAAGGAAGAAGCGATATCAGGAGGAGAGTAAGGCAAGGATGGAATTGGTGGCGGTGAAGAAGAGGAGAGGAAGGAGAGGGAGAGAGGGAGAGGGAGATCAAGGGAGTAAGAGCGAGAGTTGACTACGCCACAAGTTCCCCACAAGTTGCTTTATAATCATAGCCTTCACGAGTGGACCTCGCCGATAATCTCTTCCTTCCTTCCTTCCTTCCTTCCTTCCTTCCTTCCTTCCTTCCTTCCTTCCTCGGGCTTCAATATACCGTGAGTGGAATTCCACATGAGTTCTCAGTAAAAGTTTCTCTTAATCAACCTTTCAGTCGCTAGTTCGTCGGAATCATATGCGGGACTTGATGTAAACGCAAAATAGCATACGACGTACGTGATAAGTAAATCATAATATTGTCACAAACGTCCTTTACACTCCAGAGATTGTCGGTCCTCAACACCACGTTGCACATCTGATGTCCCTTCGGCTAATCCGGCCCGACAGTACCAGACAGCCAAAATGAAACCATGCCTTGGTGTCAAAGGACAACTGTATCGTGTAGTCTTCGTAGTGGTTTTAAGTTCCACATGAGCCGGCTTGGCATTGGCCTTACTCACATGGCAAAATAAATTAGCCATTCCTTTACCTTCTTCCATCTTTGTTGTGTGCGACGTAAAGGCTGTGGTTCAATACTACATTTTGATTCTGAGGTATCCACGACCATAAACATTGTCAAGTCACTAAAGATTCAGCAAGGTAGGTTCTTCTACATCAGTCTGAAAGCATAATCTCGCCACAAGAATTGTCTTGCTTGGGATCCCAGTAGTCGAGACCTTGCTAAAAAGGACTCGTTGAGGTGCATCAGGTTGTTCAGAAGGGAGGACGAATGCACCCCATGGTTCATCGTGATTAGGAGATGAGAAAACGTCAAAATGTACCTAATATCCAAAATTCAGCCTGTAAAATGGTTTTCGAGTCATGAAAAACAGTACAAACGTTGTCATCTAGATGTCCATGATTTACAAAGAGTGCGTAGTGTTCTGCATTGAGGGTTTCGACAACTTAGATTCATGAATTCGTAATTGTTATGAGACGTGGATGATTGACTCACTGAACATCAGGTCCTCCTTCAGTAATTTATGTTCTGCGCCATATTCATCAATTATAGCGTGCCAATGCTTCCGAAACCATTTTTTGCAAGGTCGAGAGTCTTGAATGTAACGATGATGCGTCTTATCAGCACAAAGAAACGCGGTACGACCCCCAGCTAGCGAGAAGGTATGACGATGGTTGATACTATCACTGTTACTTTGTCCGTCAATTCGCGTCTTTAGAATGCAAGATAGATAGACTAGATACCTCCACCCTGATTCTCCTGGAGACATCAGTTTGGATATAGCCTTGAAACTCTTCCGTACAAAATTGTCCTTCTGTTGTCTGATAGCTATAGAGACGCTTTCCACACCCGGAATGTTCATGCGACCACGAGATGAGCGTTGGGGGTTGATCGAGTTGAATAATCTTATGATTTGACCGCCACGTGAGAGGAATCCTATATCCCCCAACTGTACATCACCTGGAGTCCAGAGCGGGAAATTGACTAGATTGAAAACAATTAAAAAGAAAAAATAACAGTGTCGTTGATTAATTAACTTACGTTGACGAGGAAATTCGTGCGAGAGGCACATCCTGTATGTGAGCTCAAACTGATCTTCATAGGGCTCCTTCGATGTTGCATTGTCATCTTTGTTGAACGTGTTTGATGGCTTTTCTGAAGAGGGATCGAAGATCAACAAGTTTCCCTCTAGCGGTGATTCCACTTCGCTTTCATCGTAAAGAACTTCGATTCCGGACTCTAGCTTGTCTAAAGTCGCCATAAATGGAGTCGAGTATTCCACTCGCGGTGACAAGTGAAGATCCTCGGGAACTGGATTCATTGTATATAAGACACAGTTCTCGTAGGAACTATTCACCGTACCAGGGCTTTCAAACTGTTCATACGGAGAGAGATCTTGATCCTGTAGTTCAGGAGGCGCGGAGATAACGACCCGAGGAGAAGACAGAACAAGATCAGGAATCGCAACTTGCTCTCGAAGAACCTGCAAAATAAGCGCCAACTGTTCGAAGGACGGCCGGTTGTACGGTGACTGGTGCCACGATCTATGAAGAATTACTTCAAACTTGAGGTCACGAACAAGATTTGTCGGATAAGGTGGTCGACCTTTTTCGACTAATATGGATTCAATCGCTTAGCTGTCGCTGGGATTTCCGAATTCAAGATGTTCACCTAGAACATATTGTCTCACATCATCATCCTTCATTGTTGGCCACGGTATGCTCCCCATTGTCAGTATTTCGACACAGCACATTGCGAATGCATAAACGTCCGCATTTTTCGTCGGAACCGGGTCACCTGTCATGAGTTCTGGTGCCTGCCATCTTAGGGCATCTATTGTTCAGGTCAGATGGGGCTACAATCCTGGAATTTCGACTGACGGTTCGGCAAGAAGTGTTTTTGTTCCGTTTGATTCATCCATTTGCTCAGTCCAAAGTCAGAGACAACGCAATGAGAATGTTCAGTAACTAAAACGTTAGCAGCCTATAACAGGAATTAGAAACGGATAGTCCATGTCCATCGTGATATGAACAAAGTATACCTTCAAATCCCCATGGTATACACCGTGTGAATGAAGATATCTCATCCCCTCTGCGACATCGTGCATCATCTGAAGGAAGTCTACACCTTGATGTCCCACATCTGGAGCCTTACTCCCTGATTCTTTGTGCCTCTGCAAATTCCAATGCACTCGCTTCAAGTAATCTGCTACGTTGCCATGGATCATGAGTGGGCTGACAAGGAACCAAGGTAGAGTTCCCTCTGCACTGCTAGCACCGTAAATCTGTAGAATATTTGGGTGGTTGAGCTTCTTCCAGAGATTTACTTCGTCCACGAAGCTCTCTTTAGAAGTACAGACTTCAACAACTTTGACCGCGACGATGCGTGTACTCCATTTTCCCTTGTAGACCGTCGAGAAGAAACCCCGTCCGATTATTTCTCCGAGATCAATCTCAAATCTATAGCAGGTGCGAATCAGCTGAATTGCTAGATCAGACAAAGATTGACGTTGCATACTTTGTGATGGTCCAACTCGGCAATGTCGGGACTGGTTCCCCATAGGCAGCTTTGAGATTTCGTATATCTCTTTCAATAGATTCCCTGTCTTGCAGACGCAGTGCGATTGCGTCTGTGTGAGAGACTGGCCATGTCGATGACCTACGTAGAGAAGAGACCGAAGTAGACACTTTCTCAAAGAGGTTCGTGGACCGAAGTGACTCAAGCGTCCGTAGCAGTGTTTTAACAGCATCCGGAATATCCTTCTTCTCGATACCGAGCTTTTCTAGGACTTCTTGGCCAGATTCGAGACCTTGTGTGTAGTTTTGCTGATCTATGAGATCGCGGGACCTGTCAAGTTCATTCTGTCGCTCTTGAATCCGTCGGATACTTTCGTGAATCTCTTCGATGCTATGTCTAGACATCTCGTTTCCGGCAAAAGGTGAACCTCTGGAGGCTAAACCGAATTCCAGCACTCGAAGATTTATTGATCGCTTCAAGAGCAGAGTGATTAGTGTGAGCAGTACCCTGATTCCACAGTTGACGCACGTCGAAATGCCCCAAGCAATCCTGAAGCTTAGTGTTACAATTGGCGATCTCCTCGAGCACTTCATCCCTTCTGAGATAGCGTTTGATAGGTGCCTGATCGATTTCGATCAGCATCATTCTTTCAATCTCTTGAAAGGCACTAGAAGCTTTGTGAGGATACAAAGGATGGGCCAGTTTGCACGGGTATCGCTCACTTTTCCAATTTCGCTATGGGCTCAGACAACGCATCAGCAACGCGTTTATCAAGTCCTGTGAATTCTTCCTGAATAGCGATTAAAATGTCGGCACAACGTTCAGTCAGACGAAGACAAGCCAATCGGTTAGTCTGAAGAATAATTCGTCATCATGGCTCCCCGAGACTAATAACACTCACTTCAACTTTTTGTAGAGCATCCCATATACCCAACAATACTTTGGCAACACCTTCTAGCCCAGGTATCGGAGATAATTTTAGTAGCTCCGCTCCACGCAGAAGGACTTCATGTGCCATATCTCCTGCAAGGTCAGGAAATACAGGACGGATCGCGCTTTCAACGCGCTTTTGGACCCTATCAGCCCTCACTAAACATCAGGATCGATCTGAACCTACCGTACGAGTGACTTGATATCGCTCGACTTGTTCTAGCGGAACTACATTCTTCCATGGAGAATTTTTCCATGGACGATACGCCCTTATTTTCTCCAAAAGCGAGGGAGAGGGTGTCCTTCTGGGTGTAGAGGATGTTCTTGTGGGCGTAGAGGGTGTCCTTCTGCGCGTGGAGGGTGTCCTTCTAGGTGTGGAGTACTTGGGACTCAACAACGGACCAGAGAGACGTTCCACGGACGGATCGCGGGAACGAGAATTGACCTTCCACGCGTTACTGGGATGACCAGGAGATGACGCCGGGCTTTGATTACGCGGGCTTGAAGGCGGATTGCTCCCTGATTCGCTCTGAGTGTCTCGAAGCTGGACGAACGATCTCGCAGCGCTCGACAACAGGCCTGGGGTCGATGGGTAGGAGGAGGAGTGGACATGGGAATATCGGCGGTGAGGATTCATTTGAACTGACCGCGACAGAGAAGGACTATGTAATGAGGTGGATTCTTGAGAGGACAAGAAAGTGGGATCCGAGAATTCAGGACATTGCAGAGATATTTGTGGGAATAGAAGACGTCTTTCCTGACCACCTGATCAGGGGATGCTCGATCAAAGAAACATACATATAATCGAAAGTGATCCTATTTGCGAACATGTGGAGGGGAGATAAACATAATGAGTGACAACGCTCTGGTCCAATACCGGTGGTTTACGCGAGAGATTCGATCGTTGGCAACTGTCAGTCTTTAGTTTCGGTATTGTTGAGACCATCAATCAAATGTCACGCTTGTTAAAACGATGACTGATGAAAGGATGGTCCTGTCACCGCTAGAGAGGTACTTACGGCAGCACCGCTGTCACCTGGAGAGGGGAAAAGTTACTCGGAATCACAAGCCTTCCATCAGGAAGTCCACAACTACGTACATGCGGTTATTCGCGGGCGAAAGGAGTATGGCACGACGCACACACAAGTGACCAATACTGGCAGAAATTAGCGCGAGCAAAAAGTACCGGACAGAGTTGTCGCGATCACTGGAGGGTAGCGTTGTTGTCTTCAAACCCTCTTTGGACGTTTGTAGCTATCGCCCAAAGAAGAGCTTCGACTTTGACCGACGTTGATCCATTGGTAACGGTGTGGACTGAGTAAGAAGTAGGTCAAGATCTTCTAAACTCTTCGTTATCTCCTGTACACAATCGCGGACAACAAACGGAAAAGAACCGCTGTCCTTGGTTCAGAGGAGGCAGAGGTATGGGCAGAGACGTGATTTTAGGAGGGAAGCATGAGAACGCTGTAGTATGTGGAGCATCAGGATGGGCAGCTAGCTATCGAGGAGGCAAAGCGCGTCGGAACAATAGTCCAGCTGATGATGTACGGGCAGAATGTTCCCAACTCAGGTTGGTCCACGTCAACGTACACATAAGGTGCGATTTAATCCTCATGGGATGCGCTCATCATCGCATTTTGCACTACGAAAGCCTGCAGCAGACCAGGAGTTGTTGAAGGGGGTCGTGCATGGATCATGCAGGGACGATTCGGAATTGTTGATCTCGATATGATCCGACGTTGAATGTTGAACAGTACTACTGATGTGTCAAAAATCTTTTTTGTTTCAATGAAACGACGTCGCGAGAAACCTTCCAGAATATGAACCATTCGTGCTACTTGGAACTACACAAACGAAAAACACGTCCATACGCTTGTTCTTGTTCTTTCTGATGACATATCCCTATCATGGATCGCCGATTGACTTCTTCCTGCGAGCTCGGTGCGCTCTCGATCGACAATCCTTTGTATTTACGGCGCGGGTCAAACAAGGCCTACCGAAGGACACTGCCCGAGGCGACCATGTTCAAGCCCGGCCTAAAGAGGCGCTGCCTTGCAGCAAGGCTAAGTATGGAAGATGTTTCCTTGGATGCTCTGACAGAAAGGTTTTGTGTATGACTCACGCGCCGGACCACATGGAACAGCCGTAATAGACGGGAACTCCTTCCGAATCGAATTTGAAGGACGTTTACTAGTCCAAAATACCAATAGCATGATTGCTATGCCTCTACGCCGTCATTTTTACTCATGAGGTTCGTCTGTTAGGAATATCTCAGGACTTATGAAGTTGTCCTAGAATCGCTAACATGACCGATACTGCTCGGTATTTCCAAAAGAAACGTCAAGTGAGGATGTGCTCATCCAACTAACACTTTATCAGACATCTCAACCATCTCGGAAGTGTAACTCTGGCAGCGGACTGATTAACCTTATGAGATATCTGCATATTCAAATATCCACCCCGCTTATCTGCTCCGGTCCTCTCGATATGGCTTCAAGTTCTCATCCTGTTCGCGTTCTCGTAGCGTTCGCGAGTTGTTCGGAGACAGCCATGACATGTAAGGAATAAGACCTGGCAACTCACTGCTAATGCACGTAAAAAGTGACACTCACCTTACCCAGATAGATTGTGCTAATGGTTTTATGAGGCATTGACCGGTTTTTATCTGCTAATTACATTGAAAACAGATCTTGGCTAAATGACGGCTTATAGAGGTGCCGAGGGCGCTACCTCGTCCCTGTGAAACAGACTCTAGATTGAAACAGGCTTTAGACTCGCGTTAACCTGATTCCCACTAAGGATATCGAAGAGTAAAAGATCACTTTGGTGCTGCAGTGCCTTTATGTTAAGCCTTTTCCGGTCTGAACTTTTTCTCTCTAGGCCTTCCCAGAGCGTGTAATAGACCTTGAAGCTCGAGTCCGTACGCCGGAATACAGAAAATGTTGCCTATATCCAGTGGATGTCGGTCGAGCACACAGCTACTTTGAAAGACCATTCAGGACAGCCACAGGCAGGAAACGGCCAGGAAACTGCGATGAGGAAGTGAAAACTCAAGAAAAGATTTTGATACCAGGTCCGAAACGAGTTTGGTACGAGACGTGACGCGTAACGCGTTGAATAATGAACGCGAACGAGTACACGTGACCGCGACGTCAAGAAAACCCGTTTTTGGAATGTTGAAATCGGGGCCTTGAGATCGTCGCAAGGGCCAACGCCGCACGACCACTGACTCGATAAATACTCATGCAACACGGTAGTAAGCAAACTGCGCTAGGCGGATGTCACAAAAAAGCTACAAAACACTTTGTTGACACAGATGAGTTAGTCCAACCGTGTCAGCCACTACTCGATCGCCATATAAGTACAGATCAATATCCTGCCAAATCGTTCACCCCATGACCAACATGTGCAGTACATCGCATTCACTTTTATCAATACTCGGCGGCAAGGATCCATCTAGGACTGGTTCCCATATCTTTGCTGCCATCTTCACGGCCACCACCTTTACATTGCACGTCGTCCAGAGTTATTTCTTCACGCCGGTTGCAAACGTCAAGTACATCCCACTACCTTCCCCCACACCACAACCATTTTCCGCTGTTCCTACCAAAACACGCCCTCTCACTCCGACTCGGTCATCTGACTTCGTCGATTCAAGGGCGGATGCTTCCTACCTCTTTTTCAGCCTCATACTCGTCCTGCTTGTCATCCTCGCCAGCGCTGGTAAGTCTTCATCCTCTGAGAATGCATGTTTTCCTGGGCTGACACGCTCTTCGTTCAAGGCTCTACGTTCCTTCGAACGAAGAGTAAAAGCTCAGTCACGCCTAACATCCCCCCTCAAGAACAAGAGCCAGAGCAAGATCCACCACCAAACATTCCCCCACAACGAGATGAAGGATCCTCCGATGACACCGAAGACCGCGAAGATTCGCACGGCGAAGAACGCGAGGACGGTGCGGGAGAACCAGAGGACAAACCTGGGGACGAGGGAAACGACGAGCAGGAAAACGGCAATGACAGCGCCCGTATCAGTGATAGCCCCGGCGGCGAGCCAGACGATCCTTCAGGTAGCTCGAATGTCGGCGACCTCCCGCCCTCACATTTCGAACCTGATCCATGGGACGTCCTCGCACTCGCACTCTTATACATCGTCCTTGTCACATACATCATACGTCATGCCCTCGCAAAGCATCTTGTATTGAAGACCGCGGCAAAACGCCTTTTCACCTCCGCCATTTCCATTATGCCCCATGTCCTCCACAAGTACTTTGTATTGGAGACCGCGACAAAACGCCTTTTTGCCTCCGCCTTCCACATCATACGCCATACCTTCCGCAAGTATTTTGTCCTGAGCACAGTCGCAAAACGCCTCTTCACCTCTGCCATCTCCATCAGGTCCAAAGCTAGCGAGTTCGTCGAGCACGCATTGCATCGTATTGATGCCAGGTCCTCTTGGATTGAAAATGTAGGAGTCTCGATGTCGATGGACTTCACGGACGTGGGCTTCTGGAACAACACACGCGAAATCGAAAACGCAATAGCTTCAGTTGCGTCCCAGATCATCATGATGGATGAACTGCGCGGAATCTATATCAAACCCACGGTCATTGAGGGTCTCCTCGTTCCTTCCCAGTTCGATATCGACTCCATGTTGATCGACTCCCAGTTTGATATCGAGCCCATGTTGATTGAAGAACCTCTCATTCGCCTCCAAGTCGATATAGAACTCACGCCGATTCAAGGTCTTCTCATTCCCTCTCAAGTCGATATTGAGCCCGCGTTGATTGAAGAACCCCTCGTTCCCCCCCAAGTCGATGTCGAGCCCACGCTGATTAGAGGTCTCCTCGTTCCTATCTCCTCCCAACCCTCCCAAACACATTCCTCTGTCCCTCCTCAATTCCCCAAGCGTCTAGAACCGATGGTCCAGCTACCATGCCTGCCTTTACCCACCCTTGAAGAAATGGAACTACCATCCCTGCCTCTACCTAGCGTAGTCCCGGCCCCAGAAATCCAGGACGAGACCTCCGAAGAGACAGTGAGCAATTTCCTTGAGGTCCTCCGTGCGACAGGATGGGGCACAGCAGCGTCCATCGTTTGTCAGGTTGTAATGGAATGGAGACGACGCAGAAGGGGCGCCGAGCAGCTCGAGCCCGAAGTCGAGGTCGTGACTGAGGACGAGGACGAGGAAGACGAAGAGGATGAGGATGAGGAAGAGGAAAATAGTACCACTGCATGGGAGCAGTCGAGCAATGACGTGACTCTCGTCTATCTGGATGCGCACGAGTTTGAGGTTGAAACTGACGCAGAGGAGGTTGAAACTGACCAACACAGTGATATATTCGAATATGGCTTCGTCACTGCCCAGGAGATCGACGTCACCATCGACACCGCTGAACCCGCCCAAGAAGCTCGCCCCATTCTACCCACGATTACAGTGTCTCCAAGTTTCGACATCCCAAGTACACCCGAACGAGCCATCGCGTACCCCAGCGGCACTCCATCCTTCGTGGGCGTCCTTACAAGCTCTACTCTCCGTCATATGCGCAGGGAAGGAACAGAGTCACGCCCTCCCACTTCACCCGCTATCGCAATCCTCATTAGTGCCCCTGACACGCCCGAACAAGCCACGGCGTATCCAATCGGTACTCCATCCTTCGCTGACGTCCTCACCAGCTCTGTCCTTCGTCCGGCTCGCAGACGTGAAGTCGACTCGGAATTAAGACCCGGTCCATCCTTCACCCACTCCCCCTTCCCAGTCCAATGTCCCACAAACGACCCATCCATCGCGGACGCCACTACCCCCGTTACATTCCCTTTCGAATATCAATGCGAAAACGGCTCTGACACGGATAACGCATTCATCCTTAGCTCGTTCGCACTTGATCCTACTCGCCAGTCCCTGGCATCCCACGGAGTTTCTCTGTCTCTATGCCCCGTGCTTCTTCGCAAGCACAGGCGGCTCAACGAGGCGGATAAAGACTTCGATGCACCATCCTTCAACGGCGTCACGACCTCAAGCCCCGCGGTAGACCATAACCGCAGGTGGCTGGTTGATGAAATTGGTTTTCCAACACGCACAGATACCTCCACATCCACATCCAGATCTATGTCTTCGTTGAACGAAGGCCGTGGTGGCAACACCACAGATGATGAATCCGAACCAGATCTCGAAGCAGATCCCGAATCCGAATCCGAACCGACAACCGATAGCGATAACGTGTTTAACACTTATCCGTCGTTGGACGCATCCATACAGCATAGCCAGAGGTTGCATGTCAAAAAGACGGAAGATATCTCATTGATCAACAGAAAATCAATCTCGCATTTTGTCCTCGGCCAGACCGATGAAGAATCCGATGTGGCTGAAAACGAGGTGGTGGTGGGCGTCGAAGAGCAAGTACGCGAGGAACTAGGTGAGAAAGACATGGAGATCGAAGATGAGGATCACAGTGCCATCCGCGACCTTGAAGCCGACCCCTTTGACCTCACACCCAGACCAACTCCCGCATTCATTGGCACCAGGGAGAACTACACATCAGAGGACGACCAGACCATCCCGGACCAACTGACTCCTAGACCTACTCTCAGATCCGTTGACGACAGCTTCGTCTCTGAAGGCAATGAAATCTTTGATCCAGACATGATTGCTCAAGGAGCAGCGCAGATGTTGCGCCTGCTGCAGGAGGATATGGAAAGAGAGAAGTTAGCGAAAGAGGAGGCGGCAAGAGAGAAGAAGCGAGCCAAGAAGATGAAAATGCGGGAGAGCCCCGAGAGCAAGACGGTGCGAGGAGAACCGGAAAATGGAACGCGACGCAAGTACATCGGCCCTCTAGAGGCTCTGAAGCAGGATAGGTCTGATGAAATGCATCTGAAGGGGATCGGTGGATTTATGCAGGATGAGGTACGTCTCCGAACTCCTGTCCCTTGTAGAATCAGTTCCTTATTCCATCTTGGCAGGCTGGAAGCTCCTCCTTCTCCAAGCGCAAGACATGTGAAGTGGATTGGCAATTCTCCGGAGAAAAAATGATTCAAGAGGTGGCAAGGATGAGAGCCCTGGTCGTGACCGCCTACGCATCTAAAGGGTACGATGACGATGAGATCGACAGGCTAACTTTGATGCATCTTGGCGTCAGAGGTATGGATGGTAATGAATGAGTCTTTTTTCTGTGGACTCTGGGTTGTGTATGAAGGGTACTATCTATTTTTGTGCACTGAAATTGAATTTGAACCAATACCATAATTGCAAGTAGCCTGTGAACGGAGAGACTTGTGACAAACCTAGAAGACAGATGATTCAATCTTTGATTCTTCCATGTCTTTTGAAGGTCATATTAGAAACGCGGGGTTAATTCAGAAACGTTGTCGAGAACAGACGTTGGCATGTAGTAAGGAGAGAAAGAGATGCGTTGCATGACGGAAACAGAAGAGAGAATCCGGGTTCGGATCGAAAACTTCACACGCCTGCCCCCTCGACCTACTTGACTAAGATGAGACTGATTGGCGCTCTTCTCCTCGGGCATTATCAATTATCCTTGACACAGTGCTCAGTTTGGTCCTTGCAACAATAAACCACAAACTCGGAGAGGAAGAGAAGTTATTGTCATGAACTAAGTTGTTTGTAATCATCATTTTGCGCGACGGTCTCTTGAGTACTTTTTGGCATGATGAGAGGCAGTGACAAAACTCCAGAGAAACTATTATGTAGGAAACAGTGAGGCTTGACTTTGGACGATAGTTCCTCGTACAACGCTTTTCGCGATCGTCGCTCGAAAGCAACTCCAAAACAAACCAAAGCAAGTCGTTTATTCGTCAACTGGTATTACATTAAATGGAATGGTCGTCCTTTTGGTTTATTATAGTGCTTTGTTCAGAGGTCCTGTCCGTAAGAAACTCTTAGAAAGCACACCAATACCGTTCCACGACAATAACAGACGGAAAAGGTTTGAATCGAATTAATCTAACGCCCGAGAATTATGTTAAAAGGCTTGAAGTACGTTGATCTCTCCGTCTACATCGAAGCGACTTGTTCGACATTCAGATGCTCCTGCTCATGATCGTGTTGCGGACTAGGGTTAGGCTTACTACTAAACAAGGAGGCGCGTCACTATCAACAAGGACTGGTCCATACACTCACACTCAAAAAAGGAAACTCGATGTTGGTGGATGATCGGGGGACGCTTAACGTCTTGCTTCAAACCTGTACCGGGTCAAAGCAGTTCTGGCGTGCAAATTCATATAATAACTCTCCTTCGAATTGTGTGTGTGTCCCTTGTCACTCAAACCTTTCTTATTGGAAATACTTGCAGAATATATATATCAAATCTATGTCTTGTGCATGGCCTCACCACTTCTGTGGTGTGTACATTAATTGTGCGAACTGATCGTCATAAGCACCCCATTCTAGAAGCGTTTGGAAATGGATATGCATCAGCTCATGGTGCCTACAGTCATCCTGTTTCATGAATAAACTCCCGCATCCAGGCCAATGGCATTGGAAAACATCGTGTGAACCTATATGGCCTTTTCCAGTGTCAGTCATAGCTGAAGTCAAAGTAGTACTGGGCACTGGCAGACTGAATACTTACTTACCCTTTAAATGCTCTTCACAATCGAATTTGCTATCACAACCACGTGCAGGACATATAACCGCTGGGTGTTGCTTCCGTTCATCTTCATCCTCCTTTCTTCACTGACCCTTGTGGCTTAGAAATAGTGATTGCAGAATGGATATGCTGCTGGTGTCCATTGTCTATGACCGAAACAGACGATGTTTGAGGAGTAGCTGAGACCTTGCGGGAGTGCGTGACAGCCGATTGGTAGCCACCTGGCGAGAGGCGAGGACTCAGTGAGGGTTTTAAAAGGGAATACTGCCGCCGTCGAAGATGATGCTGGTTTTGTTTGTGTTGAGAAGAAAGAGCGCTCAATAGCAAGAGGAGTGTATACCTTGTCAAAAAAGTTATACAGAGAGGTGTGGCGAGCATAGGTGCCAGAGAGGACACGATCTAGAATGCTGACTACGTCGACAATGTCTGTTGGTTGATTACTTCTCTGACGAAAACGGATGCTAGACAAATTAGTTCCTTCATTCAATCGTGTACTTGAGGTCGTCTGCATCTGTAACAGGGAAATGATTTTAGAGGTCCCTGGACGGGCATCCGGATCATGTTGCCAGCACGCCTCCATCAAAATCCAGATGGAAGTAGTCAACCCCCACTCAGACCACGATGGACTGTCATCCGGGGGTCTCTGTGGTCGAGCACCTGACATCACCTGAAGCTCAATGGTAGAATCTCGTTGAAGGTCAGCAAATGGGACTGTGCTTGTAAAAATCTCAGAGGTGTTCAGTCGCATCGACGACAAAACCAACAATTCAACACCGAAATACCTCAAAGCAGACGCAGGACCATGCATAGATATCACTTTCTATCGTGTTCTTGACATCTACGTCGTCCTTGACATTGAAGAGCTCCGGAGCTTGCCATCGGACAGAACCTCCTTTGGAAACGACAGACGAAGTGGAAGTCCATGCCAGTATCTGTGGATCTGACATCGCAGAGATGCCGAAGTCGGTGAGTCGTGCTCGGCCTGCACCGTCGATAAGGATGTTAGACTATGCGCCTCAGTGAGCGGCTTGAACTCCAAAGAAGAGTGGGATGTACCCCTTTCAGGTCACCGTGAACCAATCCATTCTCATGTAATTATTGGAGGCCCTTTGCGACATCGACTGCCTAGATTCAAATCGTATATTAGAATTCGAATACGTAAACATCACGCGAAGCGTCGAAAATTCGACAGATCTACCAGTTGGCCACGATTGACTTGAGGATTATTGATCACATACGTCCGAACATCGCCTGCTTCCATCCAGGGCGACACGAAGCAAACTCGATTATTGAAGCGGAAAAGCCCATAGAAAGGGAGAACATTTTCATGTACCAGTTGTCCCCAAAGTATGCTTTCCCGAGAAATTTGCTGTATAGTTGCCAAATAATGACGGAGGATAAACCTAAGGCAAACGTCCAGAAAAAACTCACCCTCAATAGATATTCAACTCGTGTATTCTGGTAGATACGGATCGATTTCAAACACACTACTTGACCATCCAACTTGCCCTTGTAAATGTCAGCAAAACCTCCGGCTGCGACGGGAAGGTGGTCGTCTTGTTCTATGTCCTTAAGTTCGTAACACGTAGGGAACAACTCCGTCCTTTTTGCCAACCTCTGTAAGGCTACAGTTAGATGTCGTTTCAATGACCTGTCTAGTTCTGGTGTATCCAAGAGCTGAGCATGTATGCAACGGTTAAGCGGGAACAAAGTTCCAGGAATTTAGAGTAGGTTTACCCATTGAAAGGCATCTAGCAATTTCTGGGCGTCCGTTCCTTTGCATCCCAAGACGTGTCTATACAGTCCAGCATCACGAAAGATGGCCTGCAATCTGTATGAGAGGGCGAAAGCAGTTTCGTCTGTGTCTGGATGTTTAGTTGGTTTCTCCATATTGAAACATTGAGAATTCAAGATACTGAGCAGTGCTCAGCATTTTGAACAGCAGGCCGCACAGGACAAGACCGAAGTCAACACGTGACACGAAGCCGTGCCATATCCGATGACCGACGTCATCAACGTCAACGTGAGGACGGCTACCACACCCTTTTGCTTGCAGCAGATCCAACTGTCAACGATACAGATAGCTGGAATACTCAAAGGATACATTTCAACTCGGCGACGACTCATTTCCCCCTTGGTCTTTTCACCTGTAACCTGTAAAGCTGTTCTTTAACTCTTGAGAAAGCCTGCTCAACTGCGGTTGATTCGATACACAATGGAGTGTACGAATTGTGAACGAAAACAGCGTCAATTTCTTTGTGAAAACTGCTTGAGAACGCAGTGAGGACTTGTTGAACTCCAGAGCTTAGACAGAGAGTACTGATCTCACACTGACGTTAACAGTATACGCGACTTTCGGAGCCAGACACAACATTTTGCGTCTGATCGCCAGGACCAAATTCTCAAAGCGACCAAAGCGCTTGAAACAATAGAACCAGCTCGGACACGGCGAGCCACTCTTGCTGATTATCGAACGAGGGTCGATGAGGTGTTCGGGGCCCTGACGCGTCTGAGAAAGGAAAATGACAAGAGTGCGTCTTCATAGCCTAGATCTCATTTCCTGGAAACTAACGAAAATTCTTTACATTCGCAGAGCGTGAGAAGCTACGAACTCTCAGAGAATCTTTTGCCACCCGGAGACGTAACCTTTCTGCAGCGAATTTACTCCCAAATCCGACACCGATGAATCCTGGTTGGCAGCGCCAGGCACAAGAGCTCGGTGCGCTATCAACAACCCTTTCTCGCGCGCGCTCTGGGCTGGTACAAGAGCTTGTGGAAGTCTTCAATATCGTTGAGGTTGGCGGGAGGCCACCGATCGGCGGCAAGGCTGGTACTAAGGGAGAGTGGACAATTGGGGATCTAATTCTACCTGTTCCAGGGGATATACGACGTATGTTCAATCGTCTTCTTACTCGACCTCCAAGTGGCTGATTCTTGTTGATTTGGTGATAGGATACCCCCCAGATCACATCAACGCTGTAATAACTCATACAATCCACTTTCTTTCCCTCCTCACTTTCTACCTCGGAGTCAAACTTCCCTTTGAAATCACCTGGTCCGGTGGCAAACTAGGTGTCGGATCTCCTTCCATCGGTGCAGGGCGCGGTTCAGAGTTCGGTGGATGGGCGAAATGGCACGCTCGGCATCCGCTACATCTTTCCTCTGCGTCGTCTTCCATTTCCAAAGATAAGGCCAAAGAAGGCGAAAAAGATGGGAAGACGACAGAGATCCCAGCGACCCGTGCGGTGGCGGATTCGTATGTGGAACAGGATCAGCCACAAAGCTCATTCACGACGGCACTTGCCATGCTGCTGTATAATGTGTGTTACCTTGCGTACACGCAGAATGTGGATGTCCCACTTGCGCAGGCAGGAGACGTATTGAGTAATCTGTGGAGCGTGTGCTGTAGTCCTGACCTTGGCAAGTGAGTTTGTCACCTCTCTTCGTCTTGATCCATCAAGGCACAACTAATCTATTTCGGCAGAAAGTCTCACGAGACACTGCCTAGGCTTCAGCCACCTACACCACCTGGTTTTAGCCTTGATTTTGCGCAGCTTTTGCAGGCGACGACAGCCCACCCTTCGTCGAGGATGAGACCGAGGTCGGCGAATATGAAAACTCAAACGAGAGGAGGTAGCAGGAGGGAAGAAACGAGAATCGTGGAAGAGGAAGATGGATGGGATCTGGTAGAGGATGGGAACGACGGGTTTATGTGATTGGCGCCTGGTGGAGTGACCATATCTTGTATTGCTGTGCT
This sequence comes from Termitomyces sp. T69sscA, assembly GCA_017657225.1. NCBI lineage: Eukaryota > Fungi > Basidiomycota > Agaricomycetes > Agaricales > Lyophyllaceae > Termitomyces > Termitomyces sp. T69sscA. The sequence continues at coordinate 26,716 of JAGGAQ010006072.1, forward strand.
TTGTGCTGTAACCGCATTTACAACCCCAAAAGACTGCTATGATCATCAAGATTTCCATTATAAAAGCCGCAGTCCTATGCGACCTAGGGCAATTCCAAGTTCACTTATAACTCCCATGACCGGACGTTCAGCAGCTCCTTCCATTATCGCTGAGCCTACAGTTATCAATGACAGCGAACATAATCTCAATTGGTACTACGGTGGGCATGCCGGCGGTCATGTCCTATCGTTCGGAAAGCACAAGGGCCAGAAGATACGTGAGACGAGCATAACGTATCTGCACTGGTGCAAAAAAACCCTGGATAGAAATGTTCGTTATTTCTCGGACAGTCATTCTTCGTGACCATTCGCCAACATAAGCTTATATGACTAGACATATGGCCCCACTATACGTGCTATACGTGCATTCTATTCTGGTCTGCAGAGATATATGGAAACCAACTGTGGTGATTTCATGCTTCCGTTTGGCAAGTATCAAGGCAAGAGGATTAGTGAATGCCCCGAGCCATACCTTTCCTGGGCAAGTAATCAACCAAATCTGGTCAGCAACGTGAATACACCACTATCAACTGGCTTGGTGAATGGTCGAACTGATCTGACGTCAATAGTATGGCATATTTTTTGAAGCTGTTGCAAGATGGCTCGAACGTAATGGACACCAGGAAGAGGATAAAAGTGATCATGACCAGTTGATATATTCCGTAATAGGACTCCGCATTGTTGGATAGTTTTCAACTTTCCCTCAAGTCCGTGAGAGGAAGAAAGAGATTTGGACAACCAGAAAAGTAGCGAAACCCTGACCACTACTCCTCACAACGCATAACGATCTGTTGCCACTTACAAGCTATCTTTTACAACACGTAGTAGGATAGTCTTTCAGAAATAGTAGGACTTTCCGAGACTTTCTTCCCTAGCCTTTAAGTCGAGGGAATCACGGTCACAAGCCTCGCGTTGATCAAGAAGAGTGGTGACAAAGCGCGGCGCGGCGCGGCGCAAATGTCAATGAGTGCCCACACCTCTTGTTTCTAGCCGCTCAAACTGTCAACATCAAAGAAGACATTTTGGATCTGTTTCTCCTTGATTTGCTGTTCCTTGGTTTCTGAGAAAACTGGTCAAATTAGGGCTGGTTTGATACAAGAGCTCTCGCTCTCACACGTGACGCGTGACGGAGCCACGCTTGCTCATCAAAAGTTCACAAATCACAAATCGCGAGAATCCCTTGCCACCCCGGGCCTGGAGAGACATGATTTTTCTACGGAAAATCTACTCCCACACCAAAGACTGGCGAATCATTGGCACGTAGCGCCAGGTACAAAAGACGCTAGCTCGGTGCACTATCCTATCTCGTGCGCGTTCTGGGCCGGTGAAGGTCCGTAATATCGCTGAGGTGATTGGCAATCCGCCGATTTGCGGGAACGCTGGTACGCAGAGGGACTTAGGTATGCACGACGTGAGTTCTGTCGTCCTCTCTTCTCCATACAGATGACTGATTGTAACATTTTTCGCTCATAAGATACCCTTTATATCAACCTTGTAATAGCTAAGGCAATTTACTTTCGTCCTCATAAATTATACTGGAATCAGACTGCCATTCGAGACATCTGTTGGTCCATCAATGCAGGGCGTGCTTTAACCTCGGTGGAAGAGCGAAATGGCACTCGTGGCATCCATTACATCTTTTACTCTGCTTCGCCTCCTCTTCCTAATGATAAGGTTCAAAGAAGGCCAGGACGATGGTAAAGAGAAAGCAATTCCAGCGACCCATGCGATGACAGAACCGTACGCGAAACAGGACCAACCGCAAAGCTCGTTCACGCCATTCGCGATGTTGTTGCCGTATATTCTGTTTTACCTTGCGTATACGCAGAATATGGCTCTTTCCCCCTTGCGTAGGCAGTGGACCTCTCAAGTAATATCCTGTAGTACTGACCTTAGCAGGTTAGTCTGTTTCGTCTCCTTCGGCTGATCCGTCAAGGCATAACTGATATATCCTGGCAGAAAATTCTCACGAGAGACAGTCTAACCTTGATTCACACACCCTGTGCAGTCTAAGGCCGAGGAAGAAACTTCATATGTTAGCAGGAAGGAGGAGCTGAGTATTGTGGAAAGAGAAGGTCGGATAGAATTGGTGTTGCTGGGTTTGTGCGATTGACTACCTGGTGGAGTGGCATTTCTGTATTGCTGTGCTTCGCAACGTAACCTTGTTTTCCCCAAGGCTGTCAAGATCAGTATTTAAGAAGCACCATTTGATGTTACGTCCGAGTCGGCTCATACAAGTTGACTCAGACTCCCATGTCCAGACGTCCAGCGACCCCTCCCATTATCGATGATCCTACCGACAATGATGATGGTCAACACGACCTCGATTGGTATGACGATGAATATGCTGGTGGTTATGTCCTACCATTCGGAAAGCACGCGGGCCAGAAGATACATAAGACGAGCATAACGTATCTGTACTGGTGCAACAGGACCTTGGACAAGAAAGTCCGTGATCCTCGTTCATTCGTTCTTGATGATCAATTTCTAAGAAAGCCTTTTACAACTAGCGATACGATCCCACCATCCGTGCCATCCAAGCATTCCATACCGGGCTCCAGAGATACGCGGAAACAAACTATGGTGACTTTAGATTCCCGTTCGGACAGTACCGAGGTATGAAGATTAGCGAATGTCCCGACGATTATCTTCTGTGGGCAAATGGTCAACCACATATAACCAGCAAAGTAAGCACTATCTTTGTGCGGCAGTTATGACGTCTCATATTTATGCTAGTATGGCATATTTTTTGAAGCTGTCACTAGGTGGCTCGAACGTCCGTCTGAAGAAAAAGAAGGACCTTCCGAGGCATCGCATCTCAAAGAGGGTAAAAATACCGTCAACGCACGTGATTTGGCCGAGAAGGATCTTGTAGACTCTCCTTCGAAAAGCAGTTCACAGTACGCCAGTCACCCTTTCATTTCTTATTCGAGTCATATGCACCCCTTCCTGCACAGAACTCGTGTCCTGCACGTTGGCCTCATTAAACCGGAAGGCAAGAAATTGTCCGATGTCAGGAAGCAACAAGATTTAGATAGCGGACAATCGAAGTCTATGTCCGAGCCAAACAGCAAGGCGGAGTCGGAATCATCGGAGCATCTTACCCTGTCTGTGAGACTACAGGAGGAGCACTATGAGACTCGGAATCATGCACCGAGGCGCTCCACTACAGTCTTGAAGCTTCAAATCACCGAACTTGAGGAATCACGTCCCTCTGTGATTCAGCAGAATGAAAGAAAACTGAAGGAATTGGAGAAGGCGCAGGTGAGTATCTCTATAGACATAAGTAAGCCTTGATTGTATGATGCGTCTTTGGACTCAGGCAGGAGCACGGCGGGGAAAGGATGCTATTGGTAATCCGATTGGGAAGTGGTTCCGGAAGCCGTCAGCCAATGTGACATAGGCAAGTTTGAGTTGGCGGTTTTTCATTCGGTTTTTCTACTTATTTCACTGTGAAGTAGAAGTTTCAGCCAAAGTTGTCGAGAATAGATATCTTCTTTTTGTGTGGTATACATTACCCGACCTTCTTAATCCAAATATTGCTGCGTACCAGGGACCCATTGAGACAAAGTTGCGCGCACCGATTGGTCATCGTCGAAGATTTGTGCAGATATGGACAATTCCAAGGGTGGTGCAATTAAGGTCCGCCATTAGCAGTGCTTCGAAGGTTCTATCTCAACGCGATTCTGAACGAAATGGCGTGACCTAAATGCACAATAAATGGTATCGGCCAGTATTCAAATTATGACCAATGACCGGCTATAAAGTGTTACGGTCATAGGCGACAGTTCGTTCCTGGCTCTATCTGTTAGACTGGTGGCTTCTCTTCATGAAATTCGCCTACAGTGACACTATGTGCTGCATGCAGCAGTCCGTAGATTGGCTGATATCCTGAGAATCCATCTCAGAGATGCCCCAATCTCAAGTCCTGGAGCACTCACACCTTTGATCTCATTTTCTTTTACCTTCGTTGCTTGTATGGCAGCCTCACAAGCTGTTTGAGACAATGTACATGTTGCACAAACTGCAACCAATCCTCTGCCATGATATGATTAGCAGCTTTACGCTTGCATCCATTTAGGCATGTTGGAATGCGAACTTGAAAGCGTTGGTAAGCTGAAAATGTCCTCCTAACCATGACCAGGTCACGCTCTACACTGATTTCATGTTCTGTCGCCACCAGACACGACAAATTTCTAGTCCGACCCCCCAAAGAAGTGAAACACATTGGACATCCTTCCTATGGTTTCCTTCCCAGAAAAATCGGGAAAAAAATCCAAAACAAGATTCATTTATACCTAAATGGGGTATATGGTGAAGGGCACACATATTCATGGTGGTATAGATATACAAGTCCCTTTAGTATTCGACAATTTGAATACCTTTATGGGGTCGAGCGCAAATATGTCAAGTTTGATGACGATGGAATTCCAACCTCGAGTGTCCAAAACTGTACTGTTCGAGGCAACATATTCTTCAACCTCTCAAAGCACATTTCAACATAGGCCTTTTCTAATGTTTCTAACACTTCCCGAGGCGGCTCTACCACGAGCCAGGAATGGTGTAGGATAGGCAGGTCAACAATCAGCTTTGGATCTTTCAGAACCATTGCCGACAGTGCATCATCTACCAGCCACCCTCCTGTCCATCTTCCCAAGTTATCTTGTTCATCCAGTCCCAGCCTCACTTGACTCAGGTGAGGTTTCATTTTCAAACCTTGCAACAATGGCATGATGGAAGATTCGTTGACTGGTGTAACGTCAATTCCTTGTAAGTTTGTATTGCACGGGAATGCAAGAAGGTCATAATAAACTGCAAGAAGATCAGCTTACAGGCTTACGATGCAAAATGAAACCTAACCAATATCTGTATCTGGCAAAGGAGCAGTAAATACAAACAGGAGCTTCAGCCCTCTCAAGTTCGCGCCAGCCATCTCCAAGAGCTCTCCGCATGCTTCCAAATTGTCAATATCACCAGACGTTGCGATAGAAACAGAAGTGATTCCAGATCTGTATTGGATGGCTCTGGCAAAAAACTGGAACATGCAGGAACCAGAAGGAAAATTAAATGCAAGGTGGCAAAGACTGGGATGAGATATTTGGACAGTATCAATGGTCGAAGGGACCGTATCAAATAGGACTCCACTACGAATTGTGACTTTTTCTAACGCTGTAAGAGCAGCTAGAAGCCTGCAAAATTCAGGCAAGGTAAACGAGATCCATTTGAGTTCCAGCTCCTTCACAGACATAAAGTTGTTGTGGAGAGAGGTGACTGCCGACGGTGACAGCGTCCTCCAATTGATCGTTTCTAGAGAAAGTGATGTGACCGAGCGAAATGAAATGAAATCCTTCGCAAGCAAGTCCTGAACGGCCACTTCACTAATCCATTGATCTCCTCGAGGAGGATTGTCAGGGTCGATCGCCGCAACCGCGTTATGCCAAAGTCGCAGTGTATTGAATGTTACCAAGGAGAGCGTAGATTCTGGTGAATCGATAAGAGGGAGCAACTCTGCGACCTCATATTGGTCGAGGCATAGGACCTTGGGCGGTGGCAAAAGATGGTGGCGAGCAATCGATAACCATGATCGACAGACTAAAGCACATTCTGCGATCGAAGCAGTACCACACAAGTAGGACAGTATTAAGTCTATCACGTCGAGGGGCAATGATATCGGCATAAAGAGCAGAACTTCTCAATGGTTTGTTGTTGGACGGGAAAATGATCTTAGAGCAAGCCCGATCAAGATCACTCAGATAAGAGCCTCGATGATGCGTGTCAGGGCCAAATTACGGCTGGATACTGGTGTTGTATGCGAGTCCCAGCTCTCGCCCAGACATGACTTGTGCAGTACCCACGATCATATCTCTGACGGCTCGTTGAAATCAGTAATACTTCCGAGTTTTTCTCACTTGCATCACCACAACGCGTCGCGACCTCAACAACGTTCCCCATCCTGCTCAAATTGTGCTTTGTCCCACCCCGCCCTTGTTCCGTCCTGATCTATAGAACTGCGCGTTTCCCAGCCTCAAGGTACAGCATTTCATGACGCGCGGTGGATCTATCGGATTACATGCATGTTGCCCTTGCGCAGTCTTAGGCGTTTAAGGTTGTCTTGATCTTAGTAAGTCGGTCTGTTTCGTCTCTTTGCCCTGATATGTATTTTGACAAAAATTCTCACAAGAGACTGCGGAGGCTTCCTCCACCCACGTCTCCTGTGTTCACCTTGATATCGCACAGCTTTATTAGGCGATAATGATACGCCCTGGGACAAGTCTAACTCATGAATGAGGTGGTTCAAATGATAAAAGTTGGAAGCTGAATTTGTGTAGCATTGGTAAAATGGGCACGATTGGTTTGTGTGATTGTCTTCCTGGTGGCATGGTATCTCTTGTATTGCTGTGTTTCGGAACGAAACTTGTTTTCTTCCCCAAGGCTGTCAAGGCTGCTATGATCATCAAAATTTCCAGCATAAAAGCAGATGTCCTATGAGACCCCGGGTAATACTCCCATGGACGGACGTCCAGCGACGCCTCCCATTATCGATGAGCCTACAGATATTGCTCATGGCGAACACAACCTCGACTGGTACTACGGGGAGCATGCCGGCGGTTATGTCCTATCATTCGGAAAGTACGAGGGCCAGAAGATACACAAGACGAGCATGAATTATATGGACTGGTGCAAGAAAGAACTTGTTCGTAATTTCCCGTACACTCGTGATCATTGACTAAGATTATACGTCCAGAAAGACGGTCCTACCATCCATGCCATTGAAGCATTCCATGCTGGACTCCAGATTTATGCAGAAACGAATTGCGGTGATTTGAGGTTTCCTTTTGGCAAGTATAAAGGAAGGAAGATCAGCGAATGCCCCGAGTCATACCTTTCCTGGGCAAATAATCAACCAGATCTGGCTAGTAAAGTAAACATACTATCAACTGACTTGGACGGCAGTTTTGACGGCTCATTTTTATAATAGTATGGCATATTCTTCGAAGCTCTCACAAGGTGGCTTGAACGCCCGCTTGAAGAGAGAGGAGGACATTCTGAGCCATCGCATCGCAAAGAGGTGGGTCGAAATACCGTCAGCGCACGTGGCTTGGACGATCGAAGCAAGGGTCGTGTAGACTCTCCGTCGAAGAGCAATTCACAGTACGCCCATAGCCTATCTATCCATTCTCTTTCAAGTGATATTCCTACATGGAAGTCGTGTCGTGCAAGTTGATCTAAGAGTCATATCGGAAGGAAAGAAATCGTCCGACGTTGACCCGCGAGAAGACTTAGGCGGCGTACGACCGACGTCCAACTCCAAGCCTGAGAGTAAGGCAGATTCGGTACCACTGGAGCATCGTGTTATGTCTGCGACAGTGAAACTACACGGGGAGCACGATGCGCCGGGATTCCCCACGATGGATTTGAATTTACAAGTCACTGAACCGAACCTGAGGGAATCGGAAGCACAGGTGAGTATCTCTGCAAACGTAGGTATGGCATTGATCTAGGGATACCCTGTGTCTTCGGACTCAGGCACGAGAACAGCAAGGTATAGATACCAACAATCCGTTTGGAAAACTGTTCAAGAAGTTGTCGATGAAGTAGGTAAATGAGATAGTGGTTTTTGATTTGGTTCTTCCACTTATCCTTCCACGTATTAAGGTGAAGTTTGAACCAGACATTTGGTGATTAGAACATTGTCGAGAATAAGAATAAATCTATCTCATTCATGTGGTATTTATGACCCAACCTTCTTACTTTTGACTCCGATCTACGTACCAGAGGACGATGGTACGTATACAAACTGGCCGTCGTTGAAGGCTTGTGCAGATATGGAAAAGTCCAAGGTGGCACAATTGAGATCCCGTACAATAGCGACAAGATAAGTATAGTTCTACCATTGCCGAGTCAGCCTCAGTAGATCTGTACATGTGACACACGATTTTATTCAGAGGGCAGTGCTTCTGAGCATTTTGCTCGATGTCATCAGACTTAAGGTCAATGTCCTGAGAGCAGTAGGACCAGCGCAAATGAACAATGAATAAAAGCAAAAGCATCTGGCTGCACCCTTGAGAAGTAATGTTATGAGGGTTTGAGAAAAGAAGAGATGATTTCAATCATGAATAAAGCTCAAGCACAAACTAAACATCGAAATCCAGAAGCAAGCGGCATGCTGTGTCACCGATTGAGCTCATAATCGATTGAACAAACTGAGGATTTCGCTTCTTATGCTTGGTTTTATCTCACGGGAGTCGTCGGATGAGAATTTTTTGAAAAGTAAGAATATCTCATCAGCCAATCAGTTTGCTTATTATAGCTCCTTCACAGCTTTCCTATAGGCAGACTGAGCTATGCCACTTATATCGAGCAGTGACTACAAATCGATTGATTGATCGCTTCTCAAGGCCCTCGACAAGGGTCCATCGACATTCTCAGATAAAGCCCCTCAATTCTTCCGCGAAAGTATCCGGCGGTCAATGTATCGTCTGACGATGAAGAGAGCCCGGTTATCCGATTTCCGCCAGGAAACATTGTGCCGCGGGATGGAGATCACAGAAGCACGAACAAGATTCAGAGTGGTCGTAGGAACAGGAGATGCCTGTAATTCTTTTCCCGAAGAAGCACTGAGCCATAGCTCAACTCGGCATCGAATCAGATCAGAGTCAAGAAGACAAATTCTAGTCGATCGAAGACCAGCGGGTCTAGTCAGAGGGGGATCACAGGGAGGATTTGAGTGGGTGAGTGGTACACTATCTCCAAAGGTGTAGTTGTGTATGGAAGTACACGCGCGTCGTCAACACATCACCGTTTCAACACGGGAGTATTATGGAACCCCAATGGGAAAGTGGTAAAGCATCGCTCAAGTGACGTAGTTGAGCTCGATTGTGATTTGTCACTCAGCCGCCCATGTGTTCGCGAGGTGATGTGTAAGCCTGCACAGCTGTATATCTGATTTAATCGGACTCACGCCAACCTGGCATCGTGCTAGTAATAGTCGTGGGCTCGCAATGAGTATTCGACGACGACTTGTTTAATTCAAGTTGTTGACTTTGCTCATCGTCGACGGGAGCAATCCTCACTATACCCTGTACGCCTTCTTCGAGCTCCTGTGATCTTCGTCACTCCGATCAGATTGATAGCCTTGGTAATAGCCAATTCACTAGATTGATGTCCATCGCGACTTAATCGCGCACACGTGTTGTCAGTCGGCCCGGGGATCTACAACCGCCACAGATCGATCTCCTCAGATTGAGCCCCAGATGCACCTCTAATTATCGTCCTCTGTGAAGCTTCAGAAGAGAATATGTAAAGCCTCTTACGCGTGAGTATAACATGATTATGATCAACGAGCGAGAGAGAAATTGACAAAAAGCGGCTATGACGTCGGGTGATGTTGACACCAAGTTCCGTACAAGGCATTGAACAGCTGACCGTTTCTCACCCCAAACGCCTATATAACGGCCCTTCTCCATTTCCCGTTGATCAGTAATCAACTACCATGGTCCACACCTTCTCACACGAATGGAATACCCCCGTTTTCAAGGGCAAGACGTCCTTCCCTACTGGCTTATTTATCAACGGCCAGTTTGTTGATGGATCTGATGGAACAGAGATCGAGTGAGTGATGTCTTTGGGTCGTGGAGACGCTTCCTGATTTGTATGATATCGTAAGAGTGGTCAATCCAAGTGCGATAAGAGTTTAATTTAACGGGCGAGGTGTACTGACGTGATGATGCTATAGCAAATGGTAAGTTGATCACCAAGGTCTCTGAGGGAACGAAACAGGATGTGGATATCGCTGTCGCCGCTGCGAGGAAGGCTGTTGAGACTACATGGGGACTCAATGTTTCTGGCGCGAAGCGCGGTGCACTGCTCAACAATCTCGCAAACCTGATGGAGAAGAATAAGGGAGAGCTAGCGGCGCTCGAGGCGATGGACAATGGTGCGCGATCAATGCGCACATATTGCACTTTCTCTGACCCTTTTTACAGGAAAAACCTATGATTGGGCGTTTGGAACGGACCTGACGTTCGGTATCAGCGTCATCAAATACTACGCTGGATGGGCCGATAAGATTCACGGCCAAACTATCGAGGTTTGTCATATACAAGCATGACAGTCCGAAGCGTACCAATATGTTTTACAGACCGACGAGAAAAAACTTATTTACACTCGCCACGAACCGATTGGTGTCGTTGTGAGTTCAATTTTTCCTATGTGTTGACGTCATAGTAACATGATCCCAGGGACAAATTCTCCCATGTGCGTGTTACTCTTCATAAAAGACTCTAGGTTCACATTTGACTTGACTATATGTAGGGAACTTCCCTCGTACGTATTAATGAATGATAGAACAAATTCGATACTAACCCAACTAGTTCTACTCATGACCTGGAAGATTGGTCCCGGTGTGTATCCACCGTAAGACCTCCCCATACACTTTTACTTACCCAAACCTTCCCAGCACTGGCAACCGGAAACTCCATCGTTCTCAAGGTCCGCTCCACTCATTCTTCTTTTTTTCCGCCACCTGACCCTTTCCCTCCAGCCTTCAGAATTCACACCTCTCACCGCTATCCGCATGGGCCAGCTGATTCAGGAAGCAGGCTTCCCGCCCGGTGTCGTGAATATTCTCACCGGCTACGGTCCCACAGTCGGCGCCGCCATCAGCGAACATCGTGACATCGACAAGGTGGCGTTCACAGGCAGCACACTGGTGGGAAGGAAGGTGATGGAGGCTGCTGCGAAGAGCAACTTGAAGCAGACCACGCTTGAGCTCGGCGGGAAGAGTCCCAATATCATCTTCAATGATGCGGATCTGGAGCAGGCGGTCAACTGGGCTGCGCACGGGATCTTGTGAGTTCATGTGGATATCCAAATCTTAAAGGAAAGTCGAATGATGCGATCGAAAGCTGGAACCACGGACAGGCGTGCTGCGCGGGGTCGAGGATCTTCGTTCAGTCTGGCATCTACGATAAGTTCCTCAAAATGTTCACGGACAAAGCCAAGTCGATCAAAGTCGGCGATCCGTTCCTCAATGAAACCGACCAAGGTCCCCAAGTCTCTCAGCTTCAATACGACGTAAGCCTCCGTGTTGTTTCGATCTTGCTCTCGTAACCCATGCGTATCTGTACCAGCGCATCATGGGATACATCAATTCTGGCAAGGAACAAGGTGCTACGGTACACCTAGGCGGCACCCGTCACGGCACGGAGGGCTATTTCATCAGCCCGACTATCTTCACGGATACGAAGCCCGATATGAAGATTGTGCAAGAGGAAATCTTTGGACCTGTCGGTGTTGTGATCAAGTTTGAAGACGAGGAGGATGTCCTCAAGCAGGCGAATGATACGGGTGCGTCTCTCCCTTGTTTCTACCTACTTTCGTGGATTAGGTGTTGATGTGTTGGGCATGTACAGTATACGGTCTCGCGGCTGCCGTGTTCAGCCAAAACATCAACCGCGCGCTGGAGACCGCGCATAAACTCAAGGCTGGGACCGCATGGGTCAACTGTGTCAACCAGCTCCATCCGAATGTGCCGTTTGGTGGATACAAGCAGTCCGGTATCGGTCGTGAGCTTGGAGAGTATGCTATCCATCAGTGAGTCCCTCCCTCTTGTCTATAAATGTCATGGGGAAGAAAAGTTGAATGATGTGTTGCAGCTACACCAATGTCAAAGCCGTGCATGTGAACTTTGGCTATAAGCAATAGAAAAGCTACGAGGAACTTGGCAAATTTTGATGGACAGTGTCGAGTGAATGTATCATATTTGTATGTATGATGTCGGACATTTTGGAGTACGAAAGCTACAAAAACTTTGCCCACATTAAAAGCGTTATCTGTTCGTCCATGTGATGGGGAAGCTCAACTGCAGACAATTTCGAAGGTTACGTATGTATTTGTTGGCCTGAAGCTTTGCTATATGTGACTTGACATTGACGCGATGAATGCAAAGTGACGCGAACTTACGTGAAGTCCATTCTTTCCGGATCAACCGAATAATTACATAAAGGACTTCTTCATCAGAATCAAATTTGGGGACATACTTGGAGCTTTCCACAAGTTGTGTCTTCATTTAAAGTGTGCTGAATTATATTGGTTGCCTCACAGCCCACTGGCGCCCACCGTGGATGCCAGTGGGTGCCAGTGGGTGCTGTGGATCGCAATTGGTCAAAAGGATGCTTCCAGGTTGATTTGACGTGCGTGTGACGTTTGTTGACTGAGCAGGTGGAATTAGAAGATCGAGACGATACGCTTGGGGTCTGCTTGCCATGTACGGGCTATAGTATCTGATACCCTGATCAAGAGATCTTTTTCGGCCACGGTGGAACTTTGGGAATGCATCTACCATGATGATAAAGAAGAGATCATCATGCACAAGTGCTAGTGATCCACAGGTGCACAGATTGGATCTTAATATATAAGCACTCCCGCGACAGACGGGGAATTTCTGGGCATTCGATTTCCTCTTTTGCTGTACGTCAATGGTTTAAAAATCCGGATCTCTCAAGTCTTTCCTTTCGTATCGAAAACCAGACTGTCCAATGGCCGCCGAAATCCAACAGCTCTCGGACTTGATTGCTTCTTCAGTATCAACACTACTTCAAGCATGTAAAGACTGCAATACGCCCTTTCCCGATTCAAATCAACCATGGAAACCACAATCGGAAGCATTTCGAGCGAGCCAGGTTGCAGTCGATGCGACGTATATCATCGCTGCCTCCGCACTGCAGCTTGCAGCACGTGTCCTACCACCTCAGATGTCAATGATGAACCTTGTATCCGGGGTGTGTCTCCATTCTTTATGATAATTCAAGTCAATCCAATGAAATACTGGAGTGAAGCACGTAAAGAGTGCTGCACTGCGTACCGCATTAGAGCTTAACGTGACAGAAATCTTGCGTGAAGCGGGGCCACAGGTGAGCTACTTTCGGCGTTTGTCTCCATATATATACTAATGCGTATGCCGCGACGTGGACAGGGAATGCACGTCGACGATATCGCAAAGATATGTGATGTGGATTCCAACAAACTCGGTTAGTCTTTCCTATTACTGAAAAATCAAATTCTGATAAACCAACTCTACCGTCAGGCAGGATTCTTCGTCTGTTAGCACTAGATCATTGCTACAGAGAGGTCACCCCTGATGTATTCACGAACACGAGGATATCGACTGTCATCGACACCGGAAAATCCGTCAAGGACATCCTTGAGAAGTATACGTTTTTATTCTCCGTCCAAGTCAAGATTGTCACACCCGCAAAGTCCAGAAGACAAACATGAAGGGACATCAGGACTCGTAGCTTTCTTGGAACACTTGTAAGTCGTATCATCCGACTATATGTAAGCACCTAAAATAGCCTTCAGCGATGGCGATGGTGCCAAAAATTCGGCACATCTCCTTGAAACCATGAAGGATCCTATTATGGGCCGCTCCAATGAACCACATCAAACCTGCTTCAATCGCGCCATTGGTGTGGACATTCCAGTCTGGTCTTGGTATGAAGAGAAGGAGCAGAATTATCGTCGTCGCCGGTTTGCCATTGCCATGCATGGTATCGCACAAATGCAACCTCCTGATCTCTTGGATGACGGTTCGTCTTTGCGAGAATAAGTACGGAAATACTTGGCCTGATGAGGTACCAGTACTTGATTGGAAAGCCCTTCCCGCAGGATCGATTGTTGTCGATGTTGGGGGAGGAATTGGCACATCTTCACTCGCTGTTGCTAGGAAAAATGATCATCTTGAATTTGTCGTACAAGATCTCCCAGCGGTATGCGCGGCAGCAACAGCCGTGCGTCATGTCTCTTCGTTTTCAGAGTATCGATCTCATGGCTCCTACAGTATTGGCGTAAGGAATCCCCGGAGATTGTTGATACCGGCAGGCTTTCTTTTGCCCGTGGGTATTGTGCATGTTTCTGTTTCAATCCTGACAGATGATGCATCCACAGCCCACGACTTTTTCAACCCTCAGCCCGTGGCCAACGCTTCTGTGTTCGTCCTCAAGCAAATCTTACACGACTGGTCGGACCCGTACTGTGTTCGTATTCTCAAGGAACTTCGTGCTGCCGCAAAACCAAAGACAAAGCTTGTCATAGTCGACTGCATCATTTCCTACACCTGCCATGATGCTACAACTGGATCAGGCTTGTTTGACTATACGGAAGCACCAGCACCTCTCTTGCCCAATTATGGCGCGGCAAATGCAATGCCCTACATTCTCGACCTTGGGGTACGTGATCTGAGTCTCGCTTGCTCGCTGATAGCGTGATGAATTGTACAGATGATGATCTGGTGCAACGCACAAGAAAGAACGATTGGGCAGCTGAACACTCTTTTGCGAAGTACTGGGTGGCGGATCGTCGATGTGAAACGCCGTGCCCCCCGCAACTTCTACGAGCCCGTCGTTGCGGTTCCCGTCTAGACATCAGTACTTATTGCGGCTTGCACTTCTCGAGCATACAAATACACAACGTAGTCATCGCCACATCACATCAAGTGGCAATACATTTTGGTCTCGTTTACCTACCTCAAATGGCTCACTGTTAACCTCCCTTGAAATGAGAACAGATTACTATGTTCCTCGTTACTCCCAATGTTCCGTCCATGCATTATTCACGTTGAGCCTGCATTTATTTATGAGACCTGGAAAACAGCTGTATTGAGCTGCGTAGACAATATTCCAATGGCAAATTCACAATGCTAACCTCACAGTAAATGTTTTTGAATTTCTTTCCATGCCTTAAAAACACCATCACTTTCCGACTCGTGAACTTCATAAACATCAAATATAGTTGATTCCATCGAATTCTACTCATTTTATATCATGTTGCGTCACTCTGTCATAAGTCAATGGGGGTTAGAAAGCCAGGCTATACATATGGTTCTGCCAGTATCTGGTGCACTCTTGGTAACAACGAAGGACCAACATGTTAGAACTAGATTCCCTGTGACAGACTAACAGATTAGTAAGTCCGTCCCCCAGTGCAACGTATGATTGACTATATCTACCTGACAGACTAACAAGCCCTATACTTATTCGGCAACAGTAATGTATGTCCAATTGTATGTGTAAGCTTACGAATTACCTGGGTGTTGGTAAGATATGTTCGTATATATGTGATGATGGGGAGATAAGAGGATAAGGGTGGATAAGGGTACGGAGGAGACGATTGGTAAATTGATGGTGCGCTCACATTCTGTTTACCAACACAACACCGGGGACCAAAAGCAACCATGACTTACAGCACAGTAGACATACTTGTTGGGGATCAGGGGACAAGAACTCACCGTCGTATCCTTAGTTGGCGGGAGTTGATGATGTTCAAGTTCACGATGGAATTTCAATTTAAAAATACCAGTGAGCAACACATTGCCTACGAGTATACGTTCATGTGGTTCAGAAAGTAAACAGTCGAGAAAGAATAGCACAGCTAAACAATGAAAGAAGAATTCGAGTAACTTCTGACTTGAACGTTTAGACTTGAACATTGTCGCTGGAACAAAGGCGTCAGGAAAGATATGGACTCTTGCTAGATGCTTTCAACATACTCAAATCCGCCGATGACGTTACCGGCAGGGAAGTATTCACAGACGTAGTAATTCGCTTTCTACTCACCCATACATATGTTAACTGTCACTGAAGGGGAAACGCGAAACCACATACCCCGTAAGAAGGATCAAAGATACCATCACACGACTGCACAGCACATCCAAGCTGAGTCGTACTCTTCCAAACGACCTGTGTGAAGTGGGATGGAACAGGATTCGACGGGTCGTACTGAGCTGGAATGATAACAAAACTTTGAGTTATGGCCCAAGCAAATACCTGTCAGTAACTACTTACAGACTTCGTCTGTCCAAAGTTTGATAGCGGCCTTGATGTCAAATCCGGAACCTGTACCAGCAGCAAGATTTTCTGGAGCTTGTCAACAGTGATTCTCATGACATGGACGAGGACGACATACCACCATAGGGACCAAGGGACCCCCCAGAATGCTGGAAGACGCATCCGTCAGCCCACGTCTGAGCTGCAGAAGCCAAGGTAGTGTTCCAGATCAATGGGTCAGCTCCGTGTTCTGCACGGACTTTATTGTGAGAGCAAAGGTAGGTTTCAATATCGCTAGGAGATGCGGTGCCGCTAGCAAAGGAAGATGCGCCGAGAAGCACTGCAGAAACAAAAGAAAGGAGACGAGCCATGTCGGAGGAGAAAGGCAGTCAATTTGAAAGGGTTATTCAGTCGCGCTTTTAAGCAGTTTGCCGAAAGCTTTTTAGGGGAAACTGTGGTCTTTGATTGAATCATGCTCGTTCCATTTTGACCACCCAATTGAAGTAATTTGGTAAGCCACGCAAGGATGTGTAGGAGCGGTAAATCGACTTAGTCTCGGCGCTCGCTTGCTCTTATTATAGAGAGTAAAAGGTAAGGCGGGATGAGAACGGTAGCTAGAATGGAATGGAATCATCAATAAAAATCACTCAGCATGCTTCATTGAACATGGGCTGAGAACAGGGGGCCCAATTGTCGAGGAAAGCAAGATAGAAGTCTTCTCGTTAACATTCAAACCCAAAGGCAGGCTTACTAACTTCAACCATGACTTTCCAGAATGAGTATCTGTTGGAAGAATTTGGAACATCAATTTGCTGCGAATAAAGACAAATAAATGTATAGGTTGTCCGAGTCTTTGCCTTATGCGGTCGCAGGATGGTTTATAAGCGTATGGCGGTTGATATTGTTCTTGCTGTTCCTAGTTTCGCAAGCCGAACAACTGGAATAAGGACCTCCCAGAATGATGGAAGACACATCCGTTAACCCACGTCTGAGCTGCAGAAGCCAAGGTAGTGTTGTAGGTCAATGGGACAGCTCTGTGTTGTGCACGAACTGTATTATGAGAGGAAATGTAAGTGTTAACATCGCTAGAAGATGTAGTGCCACTAGCAATTAACTCGTTTACCGCAAGCTTTTGAAGGGGCCACTCTAGTCTTTGATCGTGCTATAAGTTTTACCGTAATTGTCGGACTCTGGTAGGCTGAGGACTGACCGAAGGCGACTGAACATAAGGCTTGGACTTGATAAAGAGGGAATAGTAAGGGTCGGTCTGATGGAAAGGCTGGGTGAAGCGTGAGCTTAAACTGACACCGGAAAAACATGCGTTTCGCCAGCAACACGGCCGAACATATCCAAACCCGCGTTGGTTTGATTAGATAAAAAACATAGATATATGACACGGAACTTATACCATAACCAAAGACTCCTGTTTTCGCAGATACAAAAGCAGAGTTGACACTACGGCAGGAAAGAGTAGGTGCAGCCAATCCCAAAGGAGTGTCCGAAAAGCCGTGTCCCAGCTACAGTACACCCAGAACAACGATAGCGCAGTTCCACGTACATCATAATAGTAGGCTGGACAGAAATGCACGCGTAACCCTGTTTTTCCTGACCTTGGCCTAGAGCGGATTTTCGGAGCTCCAGTTCTAGCTGACAGAAGGAAGGAAGTTCAATACTTTCTTCTTGAGAAGGGTAGCTTTGTAATCGAGGAGACTTCTCTAAATTGCATGGGACTCCCAAAACGTAACCGCATACAGCCATAGATCCATGCAACTCCAAGGACACGCAGAGTTGCCATGCGGACATGTAGACAGATACCATCTTTGTCCACAGAGGATGAGGCAGAAGTCAGCTTACAGTCCTCAGGGCATTCTCGGTGCCCAGAGCATACGTGGTCCGCGATAACATGTATGTAGTAACCGGTTGTTGACCCTCGCCGGTCCGGGTAATCACACTTGCATCACATGACATCGCATCAGTGCATCACGAAGCCTTCAGCTGGTAACATCACTGGGTGCAGGGAACAATGTTCTCTGGCAAAACAATGTAAAAATATGGTAAAAATAATCCGATTGGTTTCAAATTTTTATTTGAATGTTTTTGTCAAAACAATATAAAAAATATTGTAACCGAACTTAAAATGGTATTTCAATGGTAAGATAGGGCTCATGCGCAAACGCGGTCATCACGTGATCAGATAGTGACAGGGAGTGACATCTATGTGTGTAGATAACGCTCGTGGCTCTATTGAATTCAAATAATTGGTCTGTGTACTTGGTGAGATTTGTACTTTATTCAGTACTTTTGAATGGACTGCTTTTGTCTCTTTTGGGGTAA